>DWFO01005529.1:0-10473 GCA_018246595.1 Mimoniades nurscia nurscia
CGAGTTAGACACTTTATGGAGCCTAATAGTGGGCACTGCAAGTTTATTTTTATTTCTATTTATAATTGACACATATAGGATTATATACCAACAAAGCTGATAGTCAACGTAGTCAACGTCGCAATCCAATCGTATTAGTACAACAACGAGAGCAGGAAATATTTTGCGGAAATAATAGAAAGGCCTTTCACATAATGTGTGTGTTCATAGTAAGAACGGGAACGCAAAGCATAGCAGACTGACATGTGACCGACTTCTAGCGAAACCCTTAACATGCATGTAGTGTTCTTATTACCGGCCTCATCACAAGAAATGCTGTTGTAGCACTGCAAAAATATACAGATAGAAGAAAAATGCTTTCTGTTTTTGTCTCTATTCGGTATATATTTGACTATATACAGTGTATATGATAGGAAATAATAAAAACACATAAAGGAATATGACCCGAGACCACCATTGGTTGATGATGATTTGGTACGCTTAGGATATAAATTCCATTTATTATCCCTCAATAAATATGAATTGTCGAGCCAGATATTTTAACCATTTCTGGTTTTAAAACAATTCTAAGCTTGCGCTAAGGTCTTGAAAAATTAACTTTAATCCGTCCGTTAACTTGATAAATCCGAAAGTAATAATTTGCGAAATATAAAAGAAGGTTCGATCCCCTAATCCGCCGCGGAGTTACGCAATTGGGTATCTAAGCGTCTGGAATGTTAAATCGGTATGTTGAGTTTCGCATCCGTGTCGGGGCAGATTACGAATACATTACTGGCGTCAGTGCCGGGATACAGAGTGACGTAAGAGGCAAGTAAAACTGGCGCTGGCAGATCGCTGTATGACGCGTCATGTTTACACACAGATAAATGTTCCGGGCGTCCACGTGCAGCAGCGTAGGTGGTTCCGAGAGGATGTGCTATGCGATCCTCACCCCGCATGCCCAGCGTGGGGATTATGGACACAACCCCTCAAGGGAGGCTTAACCCAGCAGTGGACTTCAATAAACTGATGATGGTGAAGTTTTCATTTTGCAAACTTGTGTCTAGAAATTATCACACTTGTTTTCACACTTGTATCACACGGTTTTTGTTATTATTAAATTTCTCATTATAGGGATAGGTTGCACGGAGCGCCAAATAACTATCTTTACAGATCGAACGTGATCTTCCACATTCGTCACTTTCGCGAGGCACACCTTTTTGGAGGCTTCAGACTCTATCGTCAGCCAATATCCTATCTATTTGGTGAAAATATGTAACTTTTAATCCTTAAATCTACGAGTGCTGATATATGCAGGTGATGGAAATGTAACATTAGACTCAAGACTTTTAGATTAAAGTGGTTATGCAAAACCAAGAAAATATACGATTGCTGTATATAATTACAGATTAAATCATTGTTTTGCTCTATAATGTGAAACGAGATGACAAATGAGCATAAATGCATAGTCCACCTGTTATATTAAACTGGCACTTTCAAAAAGAATTAAGAGGACGTAAAAAGAAACCTAAAAATAAAGAATAAGTAAAAACTGTACTGTTAAAAACCAACTAGATCTAGTCAAAATTGTACTTACCAACAAACAACGCGTAAGGCAGATAGCCGCTTAACGTTTTAGTATTTACAGCATTGATGTCCAGCAGCAGCTGCATGATGTTGTACGGCAGCCAGCAGAGCGCGAACAGGACCGCGAGCAACAGAAGTATCCACGCTACACGTTTCCTCTCTTTCATAAGACGTAGGCCCTGCAACAAAAGTTTGAGCTGTAAGGCTGATAGAAATTGGCGCTCAACGCAAGTCAAAACTTGAAGAAGTTGTTCCGAGAAGGAAATTATTTCTGCCTGTATAATAATATTAATAATCATGAAACCAAAAGAAAAGACCACAAAATAATATTATTTTAAGAAAGTTTTTAATTGGTACCTACCTAATTGGTACCTAAAGGAATGAAATTTATTGCCAAATATTATTTCTGTTCGATCATGAACTACTAGCAAACCTTCCACAAGGGTTGACATTCCTTTAATTAATTAAACCGACTGCTGAGCTCGAAACCAATTTTGTAGGTTTGATTCCCATCTAGAACAATGATGAACATGAGTATTTCTTTTATATAGAGGTAATTACAATATTCATATAAGTATGTATTACTACTACTGTATGTTCTAGGTACATACTTATACAAACCTCTGTTTGTACATGCAATTTATCAGCTGTCTGGCTACCATAGGAAACGCTTTGCCTGATTTAGAGTCACAAGGCTATGCGTGAAGTCGTCGCAAGGTTAATCAAATAACATCACGCCTGCAATCCCCGAAAAGTCAGACAGGGGAGTGTAGTACACTCCCACGGTTCATTAGATATTTTTCTTCCCATGACGGAATAAGTGATGAGCCTATTGCTATATACCGGGCACTAAAGCCCGAAGCCACTACTAAAAGATTCAAGTTAAAAATATCCAATAGTACTCGACCTGCGATTCGAACCCAGGATTTCGCGATCGGCAGTTCCGCTCTCAACAACTCCACCAACGAGGCGGTCAGTATCTTAACAGATTACACTGATTATTGTATGTTGCGATTTTCAAGAAAGTTTTTTATACTTGTTCGAGTTAGTTGATTAAATACAAATAAGTTATTTCAATAAATCCTACCAAAATATTCGTATATAAGAATTTTGTCCGTAATAAACTCAACGCTTAGAGAGTGGTTAGTCTGAATTAAAAAGCATTTATCTGAATTACAATTACTCAGACGTGCTGAATAAAACATTCATTCAATTATAATGTAAAAAGATACAATATTCATTTAGCCTATACCGTAGAGACTATTGGTAATACATATTAGTTTTATTCCGCTAAGTGGGCAGGCAAAGGAAAACAGAAAGAGGAGAATAATTAAATTATTGACGTACAATCAATTGATAAGAGGATTCCTCGGTGCACAATTCAAACGGTTCTTCCCAATAAAAACTACATAGGTTCATTAACCTATAGTTAAGTAACCTATAGCTTAATTAACCTATAGTTATAATTATAACTTTAGGAATATAGAATACAATCATGGCAAGTACAGGAGTCTGAAGTTTCTTTACTACCGATCAACCACGCAGATGAAAACTGCACAGTAATGGTACTTAACGTTGATTATCACGAATTATATCGCGAATTCTGTCGCGAATATTTGAGAAACAAAGAGGAACACAGTATGATGATTAAACATTTTGTGATCTGGTTCAATTTGAATTGAAAACAGAGAGACACCTTAATATACATTTCATTCGAAAGCCACACAAATACTCGGAGAGACATTATACATAAAGATTACATACAAGGCATCGGATACACGGAATAGGTACTCTTATTGCACATATAGCGATTAACATTTCTGTTTTTCCCTGCTTAATAATAACTATATACATCATCATATAATGCAGAACTAACTAACCTAAAAACAAAACAAAGCGGAAAAATCTTCAATTCCACGCTTAGAAATTGACGCACAAAAGGGTTTCGTTAATATGCCCTCTCTGAACGATCCTCATGAACAATACTGATAATAGACCCTAATATTACGAATAACACGCATTATAATGAGTCCCATACGCATCAGATAGTATGTGTGACACGTTAGGATAACGCTATTACTCCCTCATTGAACCCGGCGCGGCGCCAACTGAATAGCTTTCGCGACAAATCGAATTCGTAGCTCTCACTGAGAACATCATATCTGTAACTGAAGCATATTGTATTCAAAAGAAATTACGGAAAATTTTTGACATGAAGTAGCTGAACGTTGCGTGTGATTATTTTATTATGCGAGTAATTATTTTAAGATATATATTTTTTATATATACACATTTGTCACGCCTGATATCTCGCAGAGCACTTAATGAGCATCACGTCCTAAATATCTCCATCCGTGCATACATGATGTGCTTTCTCGATGTTGAGAGATCGGCACGATGATATAAGAAACATACATGGATACTTAGTACTCCAGAACATTGAGAAGAATCAAAGAAAAATGTACTTACATATATCAACAGGACGCTTCAAGTAATCACCAAACCTATTTAGTCTGATGAGGGTCCTCTGCGATTACCGGTCGCTATAAATCTAACTAAATGTTAGACTAAGATAACCGTTTCGTGTCACAATGGTCATTTCTATTCGTAACGCAGGACTTCTTGCTGAGCGGTGGCGCGTGTAATCCCTACATCCATGAGGCAAGGCGAGGACAGGGCGGAAGTGCGCACATTGGGGCACGCCTATGTCCACCAGTGGACTGAGAAAAGTGTGTAAAAATGTAAACGTTCCGCGCGGCTAACGAAACAAGCATTTATAAACGCGATATAAACGTTTGCCTCGTTGGTCGTGTTGGTTGCAAGTGCGACTGCCGAACGGGAGGTCTTGGGTTCGATTCCCGGGTTGGGCACTACTAAATTTTCTAATTGAGATTTTGTGGTAGTGGCTCGGAGTCTGAATATGTGCCCGGTATATGGCAATAGGCTCACCACCTATTCCATAGTGGGACGTAAGCGTAACCGGTGAAACGTGGGAGTGTTCTACATTCCTCTGCCTACCTCTTCGGGGATTACAGGCGTGATGTTACGTTCATTTAGTTTGTTGAGTAGATACGATACTATTCTAATGACATGTTACCTATTTCTAATTTTAATAAGCATATTATTTTGTATTAAACATACATAATGTACAATAAATATTACCAATATACCATTGCGAGTTGTTATAAATGTTGACTGCCTCGTTGGTCGAGTAGTCAAGGGCGACCGCCAATCAAATGGTCCCGGGTTCAAAGCGCCTGTTGAGTACTATACAGGATATTTCTTAGATTTGGAATAGACATTTCAAGCTCACTTCCTACTGCATAGTGGAACGTAAATGTGCGAGTGTACAAACTACACTCACACTACCACTACTACTACACTACCAGTGAAATGTGCGAGTGTACAAACTACACTCCTCTGTCCACCTCTTAGGAGATTATAGGCGTTGTGTTACGTGATAAATGTTTCATATATCCGTCTCATTAAACACTTTGTATATGTTGTAATATATTTACAGGGAGTTAGCATTGGCTTTTATTGACACCTAGTATTGGCCGTTTCTTGGCAGATTTATAAACCGTTTTATAGAATCTATGGGTCACTGACGTTTATTTGTTACCGCATGCGATATTACGTACCTACTCTAGGAAATACTGTCACAATATGTGAAGAAAAATTAAATGTCATAGTGTTAGTGCTATAATAATAAATAGAAAAAAAAATCCTATTCATCAATCAATCATTAATTTTGATGCTTAAACTACAAAAACATGAAATGTAACGTAACATCACGCCTGTAATCCCCGAAGAGGTATGTAGACAGAGGAACTTAGAATATTCCCACGTTTCATCGGTTACGTTTACGTCCCACGTATCTATTCAATATACACAGATGGTGAGCCTATTGCTATACACCGGATTCATATCCAGTTTCCAAGCCACTACTAGGAAATTTAAGTTTGAGAAGTCCAATAAGATGGTCTAGAGGCGACAGTCACTTGCAATAAGGTGAGCCGTTTGCCTGTTTGCCATGTTCTATAATAATTTAAAAAAAATCACCGTTCTACGCTACAGAGGGATAACCATATATATACAGAAGGTGCAGCAGCTACGATACAAGGCATTGTACTAATATTTTAGTATTACTAAAGTGGATGAGTTCGCTGAAATGTTGAAGTTTGATTACAAGGGTAAATGAGCAAGGATTGTTGTAGTTTCAGTTAGTTATCTCACTCCGAGAGACGGGTTAACAAGTCTCCGTTGAATCTATGAATATTTCACATTACTGTACAAAAGTGTCATATGTGTAGGTATATAATTTTGGAAAACGGTTTATTAATTTTGTACTGCAGAGCGTAGAATTTTTTAAATTACGTATAATGAAAATGAAAACTGTTAGTAGGTAATGTTTTCTTTTCTAGTTTTTTACTTATGTACGAGTATGTGACAAAGTTTTGCACATCAATGAGTCGTGCTATAGTTCCAAGAGTCGAGTTTTAGGTCCTTGCGCTGCAAATAATATTTAACTATAAAGCGTCAAGGATCAGTTGCTATGACAGTTCATATTTGTTCAAGTGTAAAAAAATATTTTATCATCGGTAAGGTACGTATGTAGTGCTGGCATCTCATGCTGTTGGAATGAACATAATGTGCCTAATCAATAGGTTAATATTAAATTGTGTACGGTGAACACGGCATTTAAAACAGTATTTCCTCTAGATATACAAATGTAATGGGGCATTTGTTGTGATGTGACATAACACCAGCATCTATTACGGCAATCCAAACGGTGCCGTTTGTCAACTATGGAATGATGATAAAAAAATCTCCAGAAACATACACACATGAATACGGGCTGAAATCGTAAACCTCTTGTAGACTTTGTCGTATTTGCATAAAAAACAATAATAGGGTTTCTTAAATAAAATGTGTACACTTCGATCTGTGTTTAAATACAATCAGTGGAACCAAGTAATTAAATATTGAATGTGATCCAATATCCTGCTGCGGTTTTCCCTTTTCAATTCCAATTTCGTGCGAAAAGATACGACAATATTAAAAAGAATTGCTATCAAATGTGAAGCTTGTTCGCAAAGCACGCCTACGAATTGGACGACTTTCACGCGTTCGGGTATTCGAATACGATTCCTGTATGTGCCCTGATATTGTTGAAGTTGATCCGAATTAAATCCAACACGAAATTTAACACGAAGATCGAATTAAATTTTATAATTTCGAGAAGGTGTAAATCAATGACAAAATTCCAAATTCGAATTATATAAGCCAGAAAATTTTATTATGGCTTAAAAAAACAAAATTGTTTCCAAAAAAGTCACACATTGCTGGAACATTTTTTAAGCTTATAAGACAAGTAACGTAATATGATCGTTATATTGTTAAGAAATAAGTTCGGTGTTGACTAGTTTGTGATCACATTCACCATATCAAATACCCAACCGAAGGGTGCAGATACGATTCATATCAGACACATAATGTTGAATTTGTGTTATACTTTTCCATTATGATTATACTATCTATTATTTACATCTTCTTTATTGCAACTACAAATGAATAATTTTCCAAGTTAATTTCCTGAAGAGAAGTAATTATAATGTTGCTTACTTTAAACAGTGCTTTATATGCCTGCCAGTTATATTAAAGTAGCTAAACAGTAATAGCTATATTATTAAATTAATTCTTTGCCCAACCAAATATATAAATTAAACAAACATGAAGCCTTGAATACTTGCGCATTTAGTACTCTCAAATTTGCAAATTAAACGAAGCTGCGAAGATCCTGTCTAGGTAAAGCTAAGCTGAAAGACGAATAAATGGGCGATGGAACAAGACATTAACCACGGATGAAATATCTTATATAAGCAGAGCATAGCAGGGTATACTGTAATCATAATCATCCCTGAGTCCCTGTGTCATGTTTTGTATTCTTTCATTTCTGTGAATAGAATTTAATTTTCGACTCAGGGCGCCTTAACTTTTACTTTTTGTACCTACACATCCGCTCATTGTAGTTTGCCGTATTTCTTTTGCATTAATAAACCGACAATTTCATTTATATTAATTTATTTGGTTCCATTTAATGTCAATAATAACAGTCAATTAATAACAGTCATGTCAACAGTCATGGATTGGTTAGACAAGAACTGTTTGATACTTAATTTGAATAAAACAGTTTTTACCACTTTTGCAATAAACACTCCGGGCTTACCGTGCCAACCTTTCTGCATTAGTGCTCACCGTTGCAAAAGTAATGATGTACGTTGTTCCTGTCCTGAATTAACGTATGTTCGCACAATCAAATATCTTGGGGTTCATATAGACTACTTATTGACATGGAAAGATCAGATTGAGGCAACTGTATCTAGAGTAAGAAGATTAATCTACGTGTTCAAGACTTTAAGAACTATCGTTGACCACGATACCTTAAAAATGGTTTACCTTTCTCTGGTGCAGTCAACTCTATCCTATTGCCTTTCGGTATGGGGCGGGTCTGGGAAAATCAAATTTCTCCGTTTAGAGAGAGCTCAGAGAGCTATACTGAAAGTTATGCACTCGAAGCCCATCCTATTTCCAACTGCAGACCTGTACAGAATAGCCGGAGTTTTAACAGTAAGGCAGTTGTTCGTGCAACAAATCATCTTGCGCAAACATCAATCTCTACCTTATTCCAACAAAACTCAAAATATCCGACGTTCTGATAGGGTCTGTGAATTAATAAGATGTCGTATTGCCCTTGCTAAGAGTCATTACAGTTATATTGCATGCAAAATTTATAATAAAATAAATAAAATGTTATATATTTATCCGCTTACACTGTGGGATTGTAAAAATAAAGTTACAAAATATTTGAAAAATCTGTCGTATGATGAGACTGAGGAACTTGTTTCTACTTAATCACACATAAATATCGTGTGGCGTACATACAAACACTCACACTCACACTCACACACACACTCACACACACACACACATACACACACACACACACACACATTAAACACTCATGATACAGCCTTACAGGGAAGTGCAACATGAGTTAAACACTTACTTTTTCTTCTTGTGCCTTATTCCTCAATTCGTGCAACCTCTTCAGCATCAGCGGCACCAATATCGCGTTCAGGTCCCTGCGAATTAATTACGAGGAGTCGATTATTACAAGCCGTGAACGTTTCGTAATTATGAAATTGCCAGACGCAGAAGGTCACTCGGAAACTCCTAAAAGAGATTTGATTTTCATATACCCTCCACGGTTAGAACATTTCGTAGGTATTTACAGTACTGTCATTGTGTTTTAGAACACATGGCGCCACATGGTTACATAGAAATAGACACAAATCTATCTCGTTCAGTGAATAACTTCACTCAAAGTATACTCAATATTAGCTGCTTTCCAACTTCACCTGCATCCAATTACTGTTGAATTGAAACCACTAGGGTTAGCTTCACGCCAGATCGCTTACGTGACAGGCAGGCATGGCAAGGGTAAGCAAACATCTGTGCCCTTACACTCCTGCGCTGCCATTCATCACTCTATGCTTATTGTATTATTTGGTGGCTTAGATTCCTCGGTACCCTCCCTCCCCCCCGCACACCCCTTAGCCCACGCATTGAAGCCCTAGCGTATATGTGTCGAGTAACAGGATGTCAGTGTCGAAGTGGGCGCTAGCGGCGCGCCGCGGCCGCGTGTCGCACCTGAAGTTGGTGGCGATCTCCTGCACCTCCATGGCGGCCGCCAGCAGCCCCGTGGCGTAGCACTGCAGCGGCTCCGGCGAGCTGGTCGCCCAGTTCACCAGCCTGTGGATCAGCGTTTCGTTGTCCTGTACACAAACAGATGGTTCACGCACCTCGCCACCAGCGGACACATGTATCATGTATATATTTATGTTATGTGAGCATCCACCTTCATCTATATACATTATGTATGTAAGAGTATTTATATGTATATAGCGTGAGTCCGATTGATTTGAAACTTGACATGCATTTGTTATTGACCTATTTTTGGATATTCCTACGCCAAGGAGTTAAAATAGGAATTGAAAGAGTACACTCCGACAAACCTGAAATTTGGTAGGAATATCTTCTTTTTAATACATTAATGTCGGAGTGGGAGAGGGAGAGAAGAGAGATTTTTATTCCCCTTTGAAGGTAAAATTGTGTAAAATGTATTTTTAGTTGATCTCAACGTATATATACATTTATATACATTTGAGAATTTTTTTTAGAATACTCCGACGAAGTCCCGGGCACTGTATATATATTAAGGCCGTAGCCTGCCAGCGTGGCAGGCTACGGCTCAGATCTAGTCATTCTGAGAAGAGACCTAACAATAGATTCATTATATATATATTTTTAAGCCTTTTCAAATTCCATCCATTTGCACGGGTCTCCCACCCAGAATGACAGGGTATATCTACAGTCACAAATAGAACATAACATCACGTCTGTAATCCCCGAGGAGGTAGGCAGAGGAGTGTAGTACACATTTCACTATGGAATTGGTAGCCTATTGCCATACACCGGGCAAATATGCAGACTCCGAGCCACTGCTAGAAAATTCAATAGTGCCCGGCCGGGCATTTGAACCCAGAACCTGTCGATCGGCTGTCACAATGGCATACCACACAACCAACGAGGCCATCAGTAAAATAGAATTTCAATATATGAATATATATACCAAGCAGGTTGGTAGCAGATTTTCATTCAGACGACAGTGGTCAAATGTGGCTACTCTCTGTTCATCTCATACTGTCATCAAATGCAAAGAATATATTAATTATGCTTAACCAACAAATATAAATGTGTCTAATTTTGTAATAAAAATCACACAACATTCGTTGGTGATGTGCCAACAATCAACAACAGCCCACACATCACCGCCTACCCCCC
>DWFO01005530.1:0-10472 GCA_018246595.1 Mimoniades nurscia nurscia
AACATTCCCACGTTTCACCAGTTACTTTTACGTCCCACTATGGAATAGGTGGTGAGCCTATTGCCATGCATCGGGCATCTTTTAGTATTTACTTAGTGGTAAACTTTGAGGAATGATCAAACAATTTATTTTTTTCTGAAAGTCGAAATCTAAAATGCCTGTAACTATAAAGCCGACGAAATGCATTAAAACTTTCGACCCCTATTTAACCGCCTTAGGGGTGAAATTTCTGGAAATCTCTTTTTAGCTGACCCCCACATGATATTGAATATTCTCACCAAATTTCAAGTCCATTGGACGCGTAGTTCTCGAGATATCGAAATATGCGTGAAAATAGCTTATTAGATTTGTATGTAAATGCATTTTTCCACATGAAAACGGATTATCACGGAGATGATATTTATCTAGAATTTGAATACTAAAAAACATAATATCAGGACTTCATTTCCTAGAAGGTGTTACCAGAGGTGCTCCCACTTTTCGCCAGTTTATTATGCGTCCCAGATTCCGTCCTCTGATTCGATGTTGAGCGCAATAACTCTTTTAAATATACTAGTATATCCGCCGCTGGAACATTGATGGCGGTAACAGCGTCGGTACTTTGCCGTGAGTTTCGGCGGTTAACAAATGTGAGCAATTAAAATGTTACTGTTTCAATATTGGTTTTTTCATATTTTTTTACTATGGAAATAATTAAGGTGTTATTATATCATTATGCCTGATTCCTAACGAGGTAGACAGAGAGTATTATGTGCCAATACCTCTAGCCTTACAGACCTGACGCGCTTTTCCTGCAATGATCAGTCTTTTCATACACGTGTTAGCAAATGTAGTTTTTAATATTGTTATTTAATAATGTACTTTAATTATATTTAATATAATAATAATAATAATAATAATAAATAATATTTAATATCCTGTAATACGAATATCCTATTTCGTGTCGCATAATCTTTTTAATAATTATTACTGATTTCTAAAATTGAATAGTTGACTTGAGGAAGAAAAGAATATGAAATGACACGAACGCGGCAGTTTTTAGTTTTAGAGACAGAATGATTGTAAAATTTAAATAAAATAGTAAATTTAATAATTTTGTGGTTGTTTGATTACACACGCACGCCGGTTTTGGAATCATAAATGTATTCTTCTTCGTTGAGTCGATAGCTGATGGTGAGTGATCAGCGATCGTCGTGAAAGGATTCGTTGCAATGTCCAGGGTGCGCCGGGCAGTGTGCGAGTATGTTCTTACTTAATCATACATAGTAATATCAGACTTAGTAATCAGACACAGTTGCCGCTAGGGGACTCTCCATCAATGCACCCCATCGTAAATTTTATAATAATAAAATGAAATATATATGATTAATCGTGTGGAAATTGAGTAATTTATACGCAAGGAGATTGGGTCATCGCGATTTACACAAGTCCTATCGGCTTACATTACGTCGAGTACCTACCTTACTTACTTAGTCTCGTTTGAAGTAGGTAGGTACTCTAGCGGGCTTCATATTACTTATCATTGTATTAACGTTATTTAATGAATGTGAACCAGACGAATTAAAGGTATAAACCTGATGATAATGTTAGTTTAAATTTTAATTGTAACTTCGACAGGTCCTGGGCCTAAGCCCTGGTCGAGTACCACTGGATTTTTCTTATTAAGAATTTCTAATAGTGGCTCGGTGACTGGATTTGTGCCAGGTGTATGGCAATAGGCTCGCCCCTATTACAAAGTGGGACGTAAACGTAACTGGTAAAACATAGTATACTACACTCCTATGCCTACCGCTTCGGGGCTTACAGGCGTGATGTTACATTTAATTATAACTTTTGTACATACGTGTACGTACTCGTATGTGTAAACGTTGCATTTCGTGCGTTGAACAGCATAACGTTCTAGGACGTTCTAGCATAGCGTTTTTGGACCATTGGTTTACCCACCTCACAATCCCTAATACCCCTCATCGATTTTATTTTCGAGAGTCAGACTTGAAAATTGCAAACAATTGCAATTACATCACCTAGAACCTCACGACGTCTGAGTAGTCGAGCTTAGCCACCACTTGACCCAACGAAGCGGTGCATGATTACACATTGAAGATGAAAATTTATGTCTTTATTTCTATCTCTGTAATTCTCTGAACTTCACTCGTATGTTCATAAAACTAACGTATCTTTACGGCTGTAATCCTGAAAGTGGTAGGCAGAGGAGTGTAGTACAATCCCACGTTACACCAGTTACGTTTACGTCCTACTTTGGAACAGGTATTGCCATATTGCCATGTACATAAAAGTGTGTGCATAAAAATAGTCAAGTATTTAATATGCTACATGAAACTTTAATATAATTGTTAGCAGTCAAACGTATTAATTGCAATTACATCAAATATGAAAAAAGAATCTGTATTTGTTTAACTTTAGAACCTTTCCTCGTCCATCAAAATTGACCGTATCTTAATAAACCGCGTAAAACATACTATAAATAGTTATTGGTGGTTATTACAATCAAGGTCACACCAACAGTATTAGCCACAATGGGGTACACTTAAGAAAATGGGACATTACAAGCAAATTGTTTTTCTTCATAACCCAATCGTCGTGCGTCGTTATGGGCCATAATGCCCATTTATGGTTTTGGTATGCCGAAGGGCGTTTACATAATCTGTCGTATTCCTTTTTGGAGGAGCTGCGATGGAAAATCGACATCGCATTAAAATGTACGAACTATAATCTTGAATGTCTCGGAGCTTGAACTGTAGAGAAATCGCAGTGAAAAATAAATAAATGGGCTATAAAATATGGAGATAAATTTGAAAATCGGATCTTTTATACGTAACTAACCATCGCAGTTTCAGTTTTATAAGTTAACGAAAACATCTCAGGACCAACAGTTCTCAGGGGGTTGTGAAAACTTTCAATCCTCGCTTGGCCAGTATTGTAGACTAAGGCTTTAAGCTTTTTCGTACTGCGATTGGATTTCTGTCCGTTCCGTTTTAATTAAGGATTACGTAAATGTTTGAAAGATATACATATTTGGTAATTAATCATTCATCTTAATGGAAGTGTACTGAAATTTAAAACAACGTTATTTTTAATAGACGAAGCAAATTAATTTTACAACTCGTTAGAAATCGGTATCAATTACAAATGAGATCATAGACACAAAAATTATCACAGACTGATTCAGAAATAAACTGAAATCACCAATATCTTAGTGGAATATTCTTGAAACAATAATACTTCATTATGATAACAGCCAATTGGTGATAGAAATATGTATGTGCAGTGATGGTAATTGAGCAAGGAACATCGATCAGAGGTTTGTGCCAAATTGAGAATAAGTGTTTTGTTTACAGTGTGGAAGTTCATACAGAATAAACAATTGTTCTGTTTCCTACACGGTCACCAAAACGTTCCACTATAACATTAAATAATATGCACCTTCATATTATATTTCTAAAATCATTTTGGCGAGCACAAAAAGTTATGACCAAACTAGCTAGCCCAGAACGCCTAGCGGGTCTAGATCCTTGGCGATAAGGCTATTCCAAAAGCTATTGCGTCGACCTCGATTTGCTAAAAGCCTAGTTCAATTTAGCTATAGTTTTTTTTTATAAAAATGATTGATACGATATTACATAGATTTGGTATTACCAAGGGTGGGTAAAGGGTAACCAACCCGCCTTTAGCTTCTATTCAAAAGACGTTTTGGTTTTTTTTTTTTAATAATTAAATTAAACTGGATATCGAAATTTCAATAAAAGCTTCAAACAATGATACAACACAAGATTAAAATTAAATCAATTCAAATGGCTCCTTTCATGAGTTTTACGCAAAGTTAGTACAGTTGCGAATGTTCAAAAAAATCCAAAAAGAAGATATCACAGCTGGAGGCTCTATAAAGCATAGATTTAAAAGACTGGGCTGAACTATGTTTCAAGTTTACGTCGTCACAGGGAGACACAAAGCTTAACTACAGGACGTGAATGGGTTGCAAATTATAATAAATTGATATTTTATTACGCATTCAAAGGATGGGGTGTGAAAACTATTTAGTAATTGGATCACCATGACACGAATTTCTTTTGTAAGCGCGACCCTTTCGCTTGTTCCATCCTGCGGTGTCGCTCTTGGAAAAGATTGACGATTCACGAATTATATTGAATTCTGAAGGTAACTAATATACAATAATATGTTGAAATAGGAAACGAAAATTAAAAACATAATAAAGCTAATAGCGTAGCATAAAAAAATATACAGCCGGAATGACTAATTCAGGTCGAAGTGTGAATACTTCAAATGGAGATAATGAAGTTAAATAAGTAGATAATTGCTTACTGGGAGAAGATTTAACTAATTTTGAAGTAGGTATATCTTTTCTAATTAATTCTTTACGAGGATGAAGTAAATTGTTATTTTTAGGTTAAGATACTTACTAGTAGTGCTGATGTGTTTGTAGACAGCTTACGATGTGATATTGTAAGTTGCTTTAAGGTTACAAAAGTAGCCCCATTATAGGTAGGTACTTATAATGGGGCTATAACGATTATTATTATTTAGAACTATAGAGCGGTTCGCACACCTCCACATACAAGTTTGAGTAGGGGATATGCTTGCGATTAAAATAACATTAGGATGTAGACTGCGTTATGTGTAAAAGCAAGTAGTTTATTTATCAAATAAATTTCAAAGCTACTCGTATGTTAAAATTGGTCGATATAGAAAATAAAACTCGAGAAATACATAAATCAGAATTACTTCAAACGATATATGTATGTATATTTCTTGAGCTACTGCTGTGGTATTTCAAATGTTTTATGTATTAGACGTTAGCGAGACTTCAAGCAGTTATAAAGCTGCGATCGCGATGAACATCTACATATGAGAGCTCTCGAAGCCTTCCTCAGCTCCGCATACGTCTGCGGTATATTCTGAGTATAAGAAAAGAAGCGCTACACTGAGTTTGAATTTGTACTTACAGTAAAACAGTGGTCATTTTTAGTCTTCTTTGGCGTAGTTTTCTGAATCCCATGCATCTAAAACTTATGACAACGGTAAGAAAGTCATCACTTTTGGTGTGTTAATGTTTGTTCTTGAAGTTCAATTGTTGAATGTATTAATGTAGAATTAAAAAAGGTAACGGGTAGCTATTATTTACAGTAACAAAAAATGAAAAAGAACTAAAGTATAAAAAGAATTGTTGCCAATAATTATACAACGGTCACGGAATTCTGTTATATTCACATATGTATTTTCTGCTTAGCGGCATTGCTAGCATTGGTGTGAAAGACAGGCGTGTAAATGTAAACCTTACCTATATGTATTACTGGCTTTGTGTATGTATGCGCTTTTTGTACTGCGATTTTTAGAGAACAGTTTAATATTTTATAACGTACAACTAGCAAAACATTTATAGAAAGACATACATAAGTCGACTTTCCATGTAAGTATATTAATTGCTAAAAAAAGAATGATACAAGAAAGTGGAGGAAAGAAAATATAAAGCAAAAGGAGGATTAAAAAAATTTAAGCTCTCTTACAGTCTTTTCTGCTGGGGGCACGACTCGACCCGGAAGTAGATTAGAGACAAAATAAATGTATAATAAGTTATTTGTAAGGGTATATTAACGATCTCGGTTTGGTCACTGTTCGTATTCAGACAAAAACACCCCCAACTCGAAGTGCAGATTTAAATTAATTAATGTCAGCGAGAGACGCCTTGTTTTTCTTTGGCGGAGCGCTTTTTGGAAACGTAGGTACTTGAAATGTCTTTTACAGTTTCACACTTTGCGTAACTAATTTTTCTTTCTTTCTTTCTTTATTAATTCAAATTAGGTGATTAACGGACGTGTCAAGTTAGTATTCGTGGATGGTAAGATTAAGTTCATTTTGTATTGTTGGCATGTCTGTCCGACAGCATGGCAGCTATGGGCTAGAGCTGTCTCATTCTGAAAGAAAACTGGAGTCTAATATGGAGTTCCAATACAAAAAAGGTTGACGACAGTGATGATAATGAGTTTTATGTTACAGCAAAATACACTAATGATTTGAATGAGGCTGTCAGTGCAACTACTAAATGTGGACTAAATCAATTAAAGTTGACATAGATGTCATGTACGAATTCTGTTACAACCTTTAATGAAACGATGTTTAATGTGGCCAAGTTTTCTTCGTAATGTGATGTTACACATGTAGAACAGTTAGTGGTCAGTGTGTGTAATCCAGTTGGAGTTGTCTGAAGATGAATTATTTCGTTGGTACACTTCCTATGCTGGAAAAATTGCTTTTTGAAAATAATATCTAACTCGAATGACATGGCAAAGTGTATAAATATTGCAAATTATGGTATAATATGTTCAGTATCTCTGGCAATGATTTTCTACGACCGTATCGACGACGGAAGCGAAGCCAATTCGGTAGACGTTTATACTGCTAATAGTACTACATTAAAATTGAAATAAAAAAAATCGTGTGTCTATTTACATCAATAGCTTTGTTTGCCATCATTTTGCCATTTCAATTCACAGAAGTTACTTCTATTAAAGTTCTTATAGCATCCTAGTGTGGTACGGCCCTAAGGGCGTCCCTAGTCTCCCGACAGAGATTGAAATTAATTAATGTTACTGAGTCTCGGACGTCGCCTGTTTTCCATTCTTTTGAGTTTTTTTGGAGGTTTACTTTTTAAGCTCTCTTGGACTCGGCTGTAGAATTTTCTTAAACTTTAATTTATGCTTCGTCTTTTCAATATTATTGTTTTAATTTTTTGGATGTAGTTTCCGGCCAATAAAATATATGTCGTATGAGTCGAGCATTTCTTTGGTGCGTTGAGACGATCTTTTATGCATTTTGTAAACATTCCATCAACTGGTGGCTTGACAGTAATAGGAAAATTTAAAATTATGCCAATATAACTTGATTATTTGTTAAACACAGAATTAAATCTATATTTATAAGAGGTAAACTCAAAATCATCATTACGGTTGTCTAAGAAGCGTTCAATCAATAATGTCTTGATACTAATAATTCGTACTTCGCATTATTGTGACAGATGTATAGAGATAGGGAACTATGTTACACGTAGTGTGGGTTTATTAGTAGGCCCGGTGTTACCCGCCGTTTTCCTGCACGTTAATGAAAGGTGACATGAAGAAAAAAACGTAAAATCACGCCTGTAGTCCCCGAAGAGGTAAGCGGAGGAGTGTAACACAATTCCACGTTTCATTTACACATTACAGATATTAATACGTCTTCACATCAATAAAAATTAAATACCTAATTCATTTAATACCTAATTAATACCTAACTATTGTCTATTATTTTCTTTTCCATAAACATTTCTCTAATAAAGTTGTTTAAGTATGTTATATTTCTTTAATTAAATTCCTGAAAATTTCATTGGTTGACAGTCTATAAGTAATACAATGTAAAATAAATCTAATTTTTACCTTCTTTTCATGTAATCGTAAGAAACTGGTGTCTCCTTCTTGATATAAAAGAAATGAACAAATTTATTTCCGGTGCAAATTCAAATCGTTTCGAACGTGGAATTTCATGTTTCGTAAACCTGTTAATATTAAATATTCGCGTTCGTAATAAACGGACGCGTACCGTTTCCCTTCAATTTCAGGGTTATTAAGGGCTATAAAAGTATCTCGAGTATAATAGTAACAAGACTTCGTTATTTTTACATCATAGCATTTCGCAGCAATAATTTTCGCGACATTACATATTATTGTTATTTATGAAATTATTATATCGTAAATTTAAAATAAAACTATTATTTAACATTTCAACAAGCTTTATATTTTATGGTATTTACAACTAAAGTTCAATTATAGGCTGTAATTTACATTATAATATTATGGAAATATATTCGGCAAGTCTCCCAATTAATGTAACCTGTTGAGAATTGTATAAAAAGGATATAATTAAAATGAATGTTTTATTGTTTGGAGAACATCAGAGCGGCCACATTGCCCAGTGGTAGGACATCTTTTCATTTAAGACAATTTTTGGTGTTTTTATTTACAACTGAATCGAGTAACAACTTGGACATTGAGATTTTCTATGGAAGAATTAATATGAACATCGGTGTAAGAAGACCGCTTATATATTGAATTAGAAGACAATAAACCAATAAAGATGAGACGTACATCCTTTACGAAACTAGTTCAAAAAGTGGTAAAGGTTCTGCTCACCGGCACACCAACTAGTTGCCAAGTGTAAACAGAAGTCGGCCAAGAAGCTGGAAGTTCTGGCACCTACAAGCAATGGATATGGTTGGTGGAAGTTGTAGAAATGAGCGGGTTGCACTTCAACCTTATATACTCAAATCCGGTCTCTTACAGGGTAGGCAGAAATCACCGAATTCGATTTATCTGTATTCGTATGTATATCTGACATGGCAATATACTGGTCATTCTTTGATATTGCTTTTCTGGCTTCATCACTACTCAAGTTCATGATTTGTGAGGGAAATATATTAGTAAGATGCGAAATAAGATATCCAAAGATAAAATATAAAACAACGCAGTCAAATTCACTGTTTATTTTTCTGATGTAACTAGTCTGTTTTATTGAGTTATACATATTATGTGTTTTTTGCAAACGTCCAGGTGAATAACGGTGAATGGATAGCATATTTAACAAGATTACAGAGTGACTGACGTCGCGTTTATTGGCAAAAGGAATCAGCACATTCCTTGGTACCATATGTCATTGTACCGGACAGCTGCGGAGTGTTTTTAATATTTTTCACTGAATAAATGCTCACGATGTATCGTGTACGAAATATTTCCTCGATCGATTCAAAAATCGTAACATCACGCCTGTAATCACCGGCGATATAGGCAGAAGAGTGTACAACCTACGCTCCCACGTTTCACAGTTACATTTGCGTCGTACAGTTGGAAAGGGGTGAGCCTATTTCCATACACCGGGTACATATCCTCGACTGAATATCTTTTAATAATCAAATATTATTTCATCATAATTAACATTCATCGCCGTTTAAACCTTTATTGTATTTGTATTCACATTTTAAGTTATGTAAACTATTGATCAATTATATTTAAATATTTCATACCTGAAGTCACTTCATTCATATTAGGTATAAATGTTTTGTTTTGTCTATCATGGAATTGACATAATTATTATTAAAAATAAATGTTTGAAATATGTATGTATAATCTTTTAATGTATATTAATTTAATATCTTGTGATCATTCGTTTTATATTTGATATTCTTTGTCGAGTGATCAGCCATCGTGGTGAAAGGTTTAGTCGCAATGTCCAGGGCGCGCCGGCCAGTATATATTCTTAATTAGACATAGTCGCCGCATGGGCTCATTCCTTGTACCCATATTTGATAAATAATTAGGAAATTAAATTTTATAATAAACAAAATGTCTTACATTTTGATGGATGTATGTAAATATAGGCAACAGTTAACGAGTTAGCCGCTGCGTCACGCGACCACAGATACATACTCGTATGTATGTACTTACATATGCAAATGTCTCATACATCCACTGTTTCAACTGTTTGCTAAACACGACAAGCAACACAAGCGAATTAAGTGAATTCGGCTGTGTTGCCAATAAATCTGTGGCCCGCACGAGGATTTGTTTACAATTCATTCATGGATATCAATCGTTGAATAACCCAAGTGACGAAAAGGCTAATTTTAGAAGTGTTGCGTGCTTTGTATTTCTACATAATAATTTATAGTTAGCCGTACTGCGAATAACCCATAGGTTTACTGCGAATAACCTATTTCAAACTATACAGATTAATATAAACCTGGATATAAATGAGTACGCTTACCTTGCCGTTTCCAGCCATCTCGTCTTTATGTCACTGTAGATTATCTATCTACTTGTAGCAGAACAACTTAAGAATGTTGTATGTACCCTTTGTGAGTGATAATGAATTACTTTGTACGTATTATTATGTCTACTAACGTAACGTATATCTGTAAGTGAATATAGTATTCTTTTGAGAAATAAAATCTTAACACGTTGAACGCTAACCAAAATTATTTTCATATATTTGTCGGCCAACTGGTGATTACCATGGCGTTCAACGGGTTACCACAAAATAGTGTTCGATTCAAATGCATGTCTTGTCCAATATGGCAAACTATGGCTTCAATCTTTTTTATTATGATAAGAGACTCGGTGTTCAACAGTGGGACAATAATCAGATGTATGACAATAATAAAAATATTCTTATGTTACAACATCGGTAATGTAGTTATCTCTTATATCACTGACGTGCTACGAAACTGGCGATGATATGGAAGGTGGAAAATTAATCATCTTCACAGGTTAACAGCCAGTCGGTGCATAGGAGATTGTGGCCAATACATATTTCGGTGAGTCTGAAAACAATTGACTGCCTCGTTGGTCGTGTTGGTTGCAAGTGCGACTGCCGATCGGGAGGTCCCGGGTTCGATTCCCGGGTCGAAC
>DWFO01005531.1:0-10472 GCA_018246595.1 Mimoniades nurscia nurscia
AATACTAAAAGCCTTTTTATCGGGGGCAGCAGGAGGTACCTATTACACAGGAAGTAAGTTCTCGGCAGAGTCTGCGATATCCTCCACATCCATTATGCTTTAGATTTATTTCATGCTTTCAGGTTTTAGTAGGTATTTATTATAAGTAGGTATCATCTATGGAAGTATCTTGTTGATTGCAGTTGTCACGCGCAACAATTAATGAATGGCAAGAAGCAAAACTCACATCAGCAGTGTCTTTAGACATGATTTTTATTTACTGTACTAAACAGCTGGATATACAAACAGATAGTGCAGCTGTATTGAGTCTATGTACTCCGCAGGTAAAAAAAAAATTTCACGTACTTTTTATTTATCATATTTACATTAATTCTTACACCACTTATAATAATATATTACTTGTGGCTATAAATTTTAGTACTCTTAATTAATGAGTGAATAAAAAAGACACTAAGAAGGGTCTTTCTACATCAATACAATAGGTACATTGACACGGTATCGGTTTGGCGAATGCCTAGGTCGACGGTCACGTCCGCTGAACGAAACGTTGCTTAATGCTTTTAACTTTCAACACATTATGTTATCGAAGAGTAGAATATTTGTTAACTAATATGTTGCTTTTTTTTCGGACTAACCGGAATGAATTCCGCGTCAACAGATATCAAGAAACCCTAATAATGTTTCGTTTTTACAATGACCTATTCCATGGTATAAACTTTAAAGGGGGCGAATGCAGAATTATTAGCAACAGTCAGATGCCAAGCTGGTACGAGGAGGTTTTGGATGCGGATACGGAGTGTACGAAATAAAAATATGAATGATAGTACTGAGAGTACTCAAGCGCTAATCTATGTTTTACCTTCCGGCGCTCCTAGAGTAGCACGACTCATTAAGTTACAACTTCCTGCTCTACCTTATTATTCAAAACATGAAGATTATGACAAATTCGATAACAGGTTTTGTAAGACAAATTATCCTATTATTCCCTACTTGATAACACCTGCTTGATTAAATTAATTATCATAATTAATCCTATATAGAGATCCTATTCCGTTAAAATATAGTATGAATTTAAATTTACATTTATCATTTTTTAATATTAAATATTAATCAAAAAATTTAATCTACACTTCGCTTAGAAAATGTCTATTTTGACGTGAACATTTCGCTTTTACACAACAGTAATTTTAAAAATTATCTACAGATACCCATGTGAATTGCGTGTCTCGGGAAGCTTTTCTGTTGCTGAAATGACATCATGGTTGACCGAAGTTCTACCCAGAGAACTGCCCAGGCCTGCTGCAAGCATAACTATTACACGGTCGCACACGCTTTTGGGTACTCTTCTTGTAGGTCGTTATCAGTAAGTCATATTTAGAAGGCAATATACTCATATTTAGATTAACTTGAAATTTTACTGATTACTTCAGTTTCCTATTACAGCTTAATGTCAGTTACGTTAATTGATCCTGATGTATCCTAGTAGAACAAATCACTGTAATATGACTCTCTCTTTGAACACCTTGGTTGCAAAAGCGACTGCCGAACTAGAGGTCCTGGGTTCAAATCCCGGTCGGGTACCGTTGGATTTTTTAATAGCGGCTCGGTGTCTGGATATTTGCCCAGTGTATGGGAATAGGCTTATCACCTATTCCATAGTGGGACGTAAATGTAGTTCGTGAAACGTGGGAGGAACGTTTTTCGGGGATTACGAGCGTATTATACTGTAATATAATGCAAGGAGCAATTTAATTGTTAGTGTTATACTTTTGTACCTACTTATGAGACCTTAATAAAAGTTTATTTTATGTAATCTTAAAAATAAATATAATCATTAATTTTACAGGCGAGGTTTAGCGGTTTTTAAATCAGACAATGTTTCGACGATTGCTGTTTTGAGAGATGTTATATCTAACTGTTCAGTGAAAAAAAGTATACAATTGGATATGTCTTGTGGTTTGTATAAGTATGACCAAATAACAGCTTAGTCTAGAAATACTATAGACCAGAGAGAGGGGAATAAATATATACGTAACATTTACTTATTTACCTACATTTTAATATTTGTAACTATTTACCCACTTTCAGTTATTATTTATTTTTAGACATTTCTGCAGACTGTTGCATTAGGTCTTTTGAACGTTTAAAAGATTTGATGGAAGCTGAATACCAAAAAAGCAAAGAGGATAGATTGATAAAAGCAATCAGGTAGATAATTGAGTTTTCCATAACTCACACTTCTGTGTAATTTAAATGTATTGTAATTTATATAATAATGTATTCTTGGTGATTGATTTAGTGTGATTGATATTATGATTATATGTGTAATACTATAATATACTTTTAGAGTGTTTTTAAAACTGTTACAGTGCTTTGGATTTAGATAATAGCAAAATAAATGATGAATCATTACCCGTTTTGTGTACAGATTATAAACATATTTTAAATAGTTCAACAAGCAGTGATACAAAAGAAACCTATTTCGAAGAACTTGTGGGTATGTAAACATTGTTTCTAAAGTTAACATTTACTTGTAATATTTATTCAAATCAGATTAATTTAGAGATATTTTATTAATTATACTGTACCAAAGTTTTTTTTAATACTTGTGATCCATAAGGTTAAGAAATTATTTCTGCAGTCAGCTTTAAATGGGCCAGTATTAGAGGCAAATTACCATGTTTTAGAGAGCATGTTATAGAATTGATCCCAATCGTCATTATCACTAAACAACCCTTAAATATAATCAGAGTCCTAAAGGTATTAGACAGAGGTATTAACCAATAACCCATATCTTTACTAATCTACATTTAAACTGAATGGTGGAGTAATTTCCAGCACTGCAGTGCTACATAAGACAAACATGCCCGACAGTGGGTCATTAAAATGACTACAGCCAACACGTAACTGTTACTGATATTGAATCCACTTTTAATTTATATCTCTTGAAGTAATATATACATTATTTCTCTGACAAAAACATTTGTTTGTTTTAGTTACGGTTGAGCAATGGTACATAGACTGGTGCAAGTTGACTTTACAAAGCAATTACAGCAATAAAGAAAACATTTTACATCTGAGAGAAGCATTATACAACTTTAAAACAGAAGAAATTGTTAATATCCTTACATCTAAAAGTATTTCTAGTACATAATATAGTTTGTTACACTTGGATTAAGCAAAATCTTTGTTTAATAAATATAAATGAGACTTTTGTCTTTTTATGCCTGTTACATTAGAATATAATGTATATATAGAAAATACCTATCAACAATAATCTATTCTACTTCATATTTTATCTGATTCATAAAACATCTCTCAATTTTATCAATAACTATCTGTGACCTGCGATTACATGTTAATTACAGAACTATCTATTAAAAACCATTTTAAATAACTTTCATTGTTTACACAGTGAAACCTCTCAAATAAAATATTTTTTGCAATATGTTTCATTGCTGCTCCACTCCTATTAGTCATAGTGTGATGTTGTATAGCCTCAATTGTGCTTTCTCAATAAATGGACACAATTTTTAAATGCAAACCAGTAGTTCCAGAGCTTAGTGTGAAAACCAAACAAACAAACTCTTCAGCTTTATAATATTAGTATAGATAAAGCCAAAATGTTTTAATATTTATAAGGTTAATATTGATTATTATGTAATGATATATTATTTCTGGCTTATTTTGTTAAAAAATAACAAAGAAATTTGCTTTATTCTATTGTCAAGCAAATATACAATTAATTATAAAATATGGCTATACTGGCTATACACAACTTGGTGCTTACTTCAACATTAAAGTGAGAGCTGGGTATGTAAGAAAGATCGTTATGATTGACAAGTTGAGATAGTTATGCCACATATGCAGGTTAAGACTCACCTACTGTGTTTGTAATTCTGATATAAGGATGCTTTATATAAATGAAATGTTTGTGTAAAAATGAGAAAGGGCATGCTATGATTGTGAAGAAACATTGAGAGAATGGATGATGAAAAAATGACAAAACAGATATACAATGGAGATGTTGATGGATTGCATGTATAGAGGGAGGCCAAGACTCACCTATATGGACCATATATATATATATATCACATTCTAACTAATGTAGAAATCGCTGGAACTGGTGTGCATGTATTAAGAGAGAGATGAATGTGGAAGAAGCACAGCAAGAACGTAAATATTGAGATATTTGGCACTTTATGCTCATTGCGTCCCCCTGAAGGGGCCTGGCATGAAGATATACATGTATGTAGACAAAATAAACTTCTGAAGTGAAACACTAATATTTATTTTTGTTGTTAAAACTATTGCCCATAATAAGAAACAAGCAAGAAAAGACAATATTTTCATGACTATATCAATACTTTATTTAAAACTATACACTACAATCTATTAACATTACTACTTTTGGAAAGGGTAATAATCCAAACCAGAGTTGTATTTGAATTTATGCGTAAAGCGGTTCATTTGCGTTTTTCCAAGTTCGATCATTTGCTGCACTTCATTGCGGTATGCCGGTGGTAAAAGTTCCTCCTCTAGAGTACAGCTGTGCTCAATGTTTTCGGGCATTTTAAACACACGTTGTCGCACAATATCGACATCTCTACTATACTCCTCTTTAAGATCTACAACTACTCGTGTAGCTGTATCTATTCGAAATATAAAGTAATTTGCTTCTCGATGTACTAATCCATGAGCACTAGTTTTGTAAGGCATAGTTCTAAAACCTAAATTTTCGATATTCTTTATAATACCTCCTCGATTAAATATTGCTTGTGACACCCTTTTTAACGTTGTTTTAAGTTCAGGTTTAGGCATGGCCCGTACCATTAGCGCTAATTCATAAGTCGGCATAATGAAAAAGTATAGATCTCGAGCACAGCAAAAATTTTAATTATATCTACAAATGTTAATGTACTGTACTGTATTATTTAATTCATAATAGATCAGATAATAGATGATTTTGACAATCGACTTTTCATGATGACAGATATGGTATTAAATATTAATTGTGTTTTTAAAGCCAATACGAGGCAACAAAAATATCAGGCTGAACTTAAAAACAATTCTAAAAGCGCCTGTACATTTATTAGAATTTCAAATTAAAGGTTTACAAAAACGTTATTTGTTTATGAGGTATATACTGGAGTGTGGAGTGATTTCGTTGTGCGCTTTGATTGTGTGCTCTGAACGTGCCAAATGTCCAGACTCTGTGTCCAGTTGTGACAAATGTGACGTAATAAAAAACACTTATGACCATGGCTGCAGCGTATGTTGTGCTTGTGTTAATGTTATAAAAATAATCAGTTAGGTTTTTTAACATGGGAACGTTTACAAAATTTGTATCTGATTACTGCAAAACATGGGATAAAACAGGACGAGATCATTTGTGAGTTTTTACGAAATTATATATGTTCCTATTTTAATTAACCACATGTTGATATGTAACCTTCGGATTTTAAACTCATATACATTGTAAATCAAGCTTAAAATACTTGTGACTGTCGTAAAAGGGAATAAGTAAACTCATTTTCTAACTTGAATAATCATTCTACTTGAAATATGCTCCTTCTTAAAATGCTATCGTATCTGTCGACAATTGAGGTTTTGTAAATATAAAACTCTGTTCGTTGGTTAGGTATTTGTAGATGTTTGGTAAATTAACACTAGAAACATCAATATTTTTGATCTTTACCTTTGCAAACTCGTTATTTCCTTGTAAGATAATCCTTCCTTGTAAGATCCAGTCTAGAATACACACTTAGATATCTCACTTTCCCTAGTTAGGCTTTCATTAATTTCCTTTTGTTGTTCTCACTCTTAGCAATTAACACTATTCTCATATCTGGTTCCAAGATAAATTTAATTGATTTATTTAGTAAAGTATGAACTTTGTTAAAAAAAAGGAAAACAAAATTGTCAGATAAAGTAAAATTATAAATAGAATATTTCGCCTCCTTGCTTCAATAACCTAATATTTTCTTAATACTTTATTAGAACAATATTATATTTTTGAAGCAAAGAGGCGATTTAAGTAATTGGTGAAACACTGGAGTGTACTAACCTCCTCTGCTTACCTCTTCAGTGATTACAGGCGAAATGTTACGATAAATAGATTAGTTAATTAATTCATGGTACTTCATAAAGTCAACTAGTAACTATCTTTTTTACCTATACAATATATCAATGCAAATCTTTTCATATCAAACCATGACATATTAAACAACTGCTTTAGTCCCTTATGAAACAAGCAAACATTTTGATAAGCTAGACTTATAAAAGCTTTATCAATTAGAAATGCAATGATACTCATTAAAATCATATTTAATTTTTCAGTATTAAATCTGTGACACAATATATAAAAGATGACTCAAAAAGTCCTTTGTTTGGTAAATCTGGAAAGCTTTCTGGCTTATCACAGATTATATATGACTTGCTGCTTTGTGGCTTACGTGGGAATTTAAAGAGAGATGCTATCATATCTGTACTGCGTGAAATTTCAGTGAGTATCAAAATAATTACTATTGAAAATTACATTTTACTGGTATCTATCCTTTACATTACTGGGCCACATTTATAAAACTGAACCTTATTGCCTATAGACATTATCAATACTAGAAAAGTCTGTGTGTGCTTTAAAAAAGTGCTTGATCTGCATGTTTCTTTGGGTTATCTACATTACAGATTGTGCTAGTGGTAGAGAGATTCTGTATACCTCTCAAGGTGGAGGTGTGGCCTACATGTGAAGTTTGAATTGTTTGTTTCTTTATGAAAAAATTAGACCATGCTTGTATCTGTATTCTGTTCCAAATAGGTTGCACATATTCATGGGAGGTAGCAACAATTTGTGATCACTGCCTGTTTATTTGTTGCTATATTCTTATAAAGATAAAATTATCCTTTTTGTTTACTTGTGTAATGTTTTAATTTTAGGGTCAACATGCAGATATACCATCAATCATATTAGATGTATTTTGTGTACTGGATGCCGAAACATGTACAGATGTGCAGAATGAAGAGAGGGCAAATTTTTGTACTATGGTCAGAGAACTTGAGTCATTCATGTCCGACAAATTGTTAAAAGAAAGATTAGAAATAGATACCTTGCAGGATGTTGGGACATTAAAGAGCAAGATATTTTATACTAAATTTATCAAAATCAAAACAAAGTTATAGTAAGTTATTTTAGTTAAATGGTTTTCTTGGTTGACTATAATTAAATAAGAAATGGAATAATATTTTCTTGTTTCAGCTATAAACAACGCAAGTTTAATTTATTTCGTGAAGAAAGTGAAGGATATGCTAAGCTAATAGTTGAACTGAATCAAGAAGTTACAGAAAACACAGAGTGGAAGACTTTGCTTGAAATTATTCAATCACTTATAGGTAACTCAAAGTTATTTATAAACCCTGTAAAATTGCTTTGAACTTCAATAAGTACAATTTTAAGAATGTGTGAAAAATTCTAATAATAATTTATTATTTTTTAGGTTGCTTCAATTTGGACCCTAATAGGGTTTTAGATATCATTTTAGAATCCTTCGAGGCAAGACCACATTTAGACAAATTGTTCATATCTCTCATAAAGAATTATATGGGGGATCCTCAAGTTATATCAGAAGTTTTAGGATTTAAACTTAGTAATATGGACAATATAGAAAATGATAGAGAACCTCCTCCATTGATGACAGTAATAGCTTTATTATTACAACACCAAGTTATATCTCTAGATGACATATACCCTTGGGTGAGCTGATAATTTTATAGATGTTAGGATTCAATATCATATATCTGTTTCATTAATTTTAAGTTTAATTTATGTTTATGTTCAGCTCCGTCCTGATGATTCAGTAATGGCTAAGGAAGCTGATAAGGAACTAAAACTAGTACAAGATTTTATTCGTAAGCTAAGTATTGTATCTACCAAGGGACCACAAGCTAATGGACCAACTGAAATAATTGAAGAGAAATCTGATCCTCAGGTATAAATTAAGATTTAATGTATTCACATATAATAAATAGTAAAGTCTGCATCCAAGCTTACTATTGCTTTAGGTACAATCAATTTCTCATGCAGGTAAACATAATATATATTTTTATGTGCAGGAGTACTGGAGCAATCAGAAGTTAGTGCTAGGTGAGGCATTACTAAAAGTAACAGCTTGGAATGAATTTGCAGCCTTATCTGCACGTCTGCCAACAACTAGTATGGCTCCTAGACCGGCTTTGGCTCTGTGTAGTATGCTCAATGCTTTGGTGGAACCTTTGTACAGAAAGTAAGTATTCATTTCTGTTATAATATGTGTTTTGATTTTATTTATTGAATTTGAGAATATCATAGAAATTAAGTTAAGCTTAAGCTTTGCTTTAATTGTATATGTATGTCTAGTGTTTATACATTTTGAAATAGGACCATTCAAATTACAACAACTAATTAACATATTAACAAATTATAACATTAACAAATTATTACTAAAATTCAAATCTACTCATAAAACAATTTTAGAATGATGCAACAAGAGTGTATACCCAAGTTATTGACTCATGGCAGTTTTTTTTATAAAAGCTGTGGACATAAGTGAAAATATAGAAGTTAGAAACAGTCTTCTAACAATAGTTTCTTCTTATTACAACACATTCTATATTAGGTCAGCTCATCTTATTTTTAATTTCCACATTGTTCATTTATTTATTCATTTACAGTAAATTTTCGTGCCAATCTATGACTATATGGGTGGCATTAGAAAGTTCTTGTTTAAAAAAAGGAGTTATCTTACAGGCTTATCATTTAACATTGTTATACATTCTGGAACCATTCAGTGCATTGATTATTCTATGTAATTTGTCACTTACTTAATGCCGTTATTACACCCAATTATGAGTAAAGTAGTTTACTGTATGAATGTTACGTATAGTTCACTATCATTATGTATTAATTTCATTTATACCATTTTATTAAAAAATTTTGACAGTGTTATTTTATTTTCAGCCATTGTCGAGTAGCACCAAAAATTATCGGCAAACCAGTTCCGCCATTGAAATCAAGTCTGGCACCTGCGGCTTGTAGGACATTCGAAGACATGTGCGAAACTGTAATACCAGCTTTAATACTATTGGGGCCATCCCTGCATTATGACCCCATATTGATGTACAAAGTGAGGCTAATCAACAATTACCATACTTTGGGTACTTTTATAGGAGTAGAATATGGAAATAATAAAATTTGTTAAATTTCAGATTATTCGCATATTGAGAACGTCTCGCTCTTTAAAACAAGATCCTTTATACCATGAAGCTCTTACTGTATTAGACACTGCGATACTGCCATCTCTTACTCTAATGGAGGGTAATTGTTGTATGGCCGAGGAGGTTTACACTTTGCTCAAGCTGTATCCATATCAGTGCCGGTAGTTACTTTATTTTATTTTCCAAAGTTTTACATTAACAAACACTTACTGGTTATAAAAGATGTTGTTTATTTTAGTTACTGCCTGTATTCGCGTTGGAAGAACGAATCTGGTGAACGCATACCTTCTTTAATGCGCGTTCGTGGCAATTCTCTGCAACGAATTAAGCACATTATGAAAAGAGTTTCGAAAGAAAATATTAAACCACAGGGTCGTCTTATTGGAAAATTGTCGCACGCGGCCCCCGCCTTCCTTTTCGATTACATGCTTCTTCAAGTAAGTCAACATTTTAATATTATTTTTAATGATTTTATAATTGAACAACCAGTTAACCAAATGAAAAAAGACAATAGCAGTTTTGAGAATTTACATTGCAATTATAGATTTCTTTGAATATGAAATACAAAAATTTATAATGTTCCGCCTAGATATTCTGGCCTGAAGTATATAAATTCAGAAAACTCTACTTTCAACTATGAGACTAAATCTAAGCTTTGCTGTGAAATAATCCAATTTACTGTGTTGTGAGTATTTGGTATAAGAAACAGTATAAATAGTTTGGTATGGTCGAGGTGTTAACGTGCCGCTACATGCGCAGATACAAACGTACGACAACCTGATCGGGCCCGTGGTGGAGTCGCTGAAGTACCTGACGTCGCTGTCGCTGGACGTGCTGGGCTACTGCCTGGTGGAGGCGCTGGGCGCGCGCGGCGCGGGCGGCGGCGCCGCGCACCCGCCCTGGCTGCAGGCGCTGGCGGCCTTCGCCGGCGCCGCCTTCAAGAAGCACAATATCGAGTTGACCGCGCTGCTGCAGTTCGTCGCCAATCGGCTCAAAGCGCATCAGAGGTATTTTACACTTCACTATAAAGTTGTCTGAAATCGAGTGTGGATCGGTTAGGGAAAGGTAAAGAAGTAATTTAACATTAATGTTTGGTTTAACTGACGTAAGTGAATAAAGTAATCGATCTTCTTCAAAGATCTTTTTGTTCAATAAAATACAAATAAAACGAGAAAAAAGTTCCTAGGATTGTTTAGCGGATATGTGTACAATGTAGGATTCGA
>DWFO01005532.1:0-10472 GCA_018246595.1 Mimoniades nurscia nurscia
GAAGTGGGACATTGTAAGGGCTCAATACGAAAAAGAGGCTCCTCTTTCAAACTCATTTGTATGTCGTGTACTGCTCATCACTAACTGGAACGCAGCCTATGCTATTAAGCCGATTTGACAAATGACAATTACGACCGACATGACATTCACAGTTTTATAATCACCCCGTTTTGTAGAATGTACGGTATATTATATTATAATACCGAATACGACTTTCAAATGACATAACAAAATACGTAATTTAAAGATGTAAAACTTTCTTATTATTAGTGCGCAGTTGAATTTTCAAAATGAGGACCAGAAGTAATTCTGGCGTTCGTCTAGACTATTACCAACGAGTCGTGCACAAATTAATTTTAGACCATCAGCAGCCCGTTACGGGTTTGTTTCCAGCTAGTCCACAAAACGATCATGCTTGGATTAGAGATAATTTATATTGCATATTGGCTGTGTGGGGGCTGTCTATGGCATTTAAAAAAATTGCTGACCAGGATGAAGATCGTGCCAAGACATATGAGTTAGAGCAGAGCTGTGTTAAGCTTATGAGAGGTACTATTAATACTGCAATTAATTGGACTAATTTACCTGATTCAAGATGATTACTCTTTACCACTTATCATAATAACTTTTATTACACACTTCACAAACTCAGTTGAATTATTATTGTTTACAAATAAATATCGTGTGTATATCTTTAAACATATTGTAGGATTTTAACTCTTACAACTACTTTTCATTGTAGAGATATTTGATCTTTTTATATTGTATCAGAAATTTCCACACACTAGATATATTGTAATGGTTTTTGTTATTTTTGTTTAAGTAATTAAATGTTACTATAATAAATTATATAACTACTACCTTGTTGGTTTTGAGGGTGACATCCAATCAATAGGTCTTGGGATCAATTATTGGGTCAGCTATTATTATACCGTTCTAACTATAATTTCTTATCAAAATTTAAAGAATGGCTCAGAATCATGTTTTGTGCCTAATAGGCTCATTCCCTATTGCACTGTGGATCAAAATGTGACTGCTGAAACACTGGAGTGTACTATACTCCTCTGCATACCTCTTTGGGGATGTAATGTCACATTACATTTTCATTTATTCTAATTTCAGGGCTGCTTATGGCTATGATGCAACAAAAAGACAAAGTTGAAAAATTCAAAACCACCCAGCATCCATTAGATTCACTGCATGCAAAGTACTCCTCAATTACAGGTCGTACTATTGTAAAGGATAATGAATGGGGGCATCTTCAAGTTGATGCTATTTCACTGTATCTTCTTATACTAGCACAGATGACAGCCTCAGGCTTGCAAATAGTTTTTTCACTTGATGAAGTAGCGTTCATACAAAACTTAGTATTTTATATTGAATCTGCTTACTGTACCCCTGATTATGGTATTTGGGAAAGGGGTGATAAGACCAACCATGGTTTACCAGAATTGAATGCCAGCTCTATTGGTATGGCCAAAGCCGCTTTAGAAGCGATGAATGAGTTAGATCTGTTTGGAGCCCGAGGTGGTCCTTCCAGTGTTATCCATGTTCTGGCTGATGAGGCTCAGAAGTGTCAAGCAGTTTTGCAATCAATGTTACCCAGAGAATCTAATAGTAAGGAGTTGGATTCAGGTCTACTGTCTATTATAAGTTATCCAGCTTTTGCGGTTGATGATCCACAATTAATAGCTAAAACAAGAGACACAATTGTTACAAAGTTGCAAGGGAAGTATGGATGCAAAAGATTCTTGAGAGATGGCCACAAAACTCCCCGAGAAGACCCCAATAGGCTCTATTATGAACCCTGGGAGTTGAGAATGTTTGAAAACATAGAATGTGAATGGCCATTATTTTTTTGCTATCTCATACTTGATTACTGCTTCCAAGGAGACAAAGCAAATTTAGCAGAGTATATGCAGAAGCTGGAGAAGATAATGTTAAGAAAAGAGGATGGTATGAAATTAGTCCCAGAATTATATGCAGTGCCCCCTGAGAAGGCAGATCTGGAACAAGCTGAACCAGGAAGTCAAGAGCGCATACCACTGGGCAGATGCCCTTTTATTTGGGCTCAATCTTTATATATTCTAGGAAAGTTACTGCAAGAGGTAAGTTTTGTGATTTGATCAGACAAATAAACCCTTTATGTACCATATAATGTACTGCTCTCACAAGTATTGGAGAGGTATGGGAACATAAGCAATATTGATATATATATTAATGTACTGTACTATGTTATTATAAATAATAGGTTGCTTGACTAATCTTGAATATGACTGCTTACAGGGCTTCCTAGCTGTAGGTGAATTAGATCCACTGAACCGGAGACTATGTTCAGAGAAAAAACCAGATGTTGTGGTTCAAATAGTAATATTGGCTGAAGACAATGAAATAAGGGACAAGCTATTGGAGTATGATCTTCATGTTCAGACAATTAATGAAGTAGCTCCCATTGAAGTCCAGCCCGCAAGAGTATTGAGTCATCTTTATACATATTTGGGTAAGAGAAACTTGTGATTGTGACCCCATTTGGGGTCGTGACTCATAGTTTAAGAAGCCCTGCTGTAAGGCAATAAGTTTACGCTTTGTCGGGTTTACAATGAAGTGTAAATAAATAAGTTACAGGAATGTAGGGATTTAATACCCCTGTGGTCTGTACATGGATTTTTATTTCTATTACATAAGAAAAGTTATGTTTAAGTTGTTTTAGGAATATTATTACATAATATATGCACCTTTTTGAATAATATTTTTTTTCAATAACCCATAGTTATCGGTGTCTTTATTAAGTGTTTGATGTACATCAATAAATACGCTAACAAAATGGGAACTTGATGCTAATGTTGATTTCTATCCCAGGAAGGATAGTAAAAATCAATAGGGAAGATGTCATTTTAATTTTTGTTTATCCCTTTTGACTGCCTCGTTGGTCGTGTTGGTTGCAAGTGCGAATACCGAACGGGAGGTCCTGGGTTCGATTACCTGCTCGGACAACACTAAATTTTCTAATTTAGATTTTTTAGTAGTGGCTCATTGGATATGTGCCCGGTGTATGGCAATTGGCTCACCACCTACTCCACAGTGGGATGTAAATGTAACTGGTGAAACGAGGGAGTGTTCTACATTCCTCTGCCTACCTCTTCGGGGATGACAGGCGTGATGTTACGTTTGATCCCTAGTGGTGGTTAAAGTATGCAAAATAATTTATACAAAATATGAAGAACGCGGAACTAGAATTTTTAAATTTGTTATTTTTATACATGTTTACAGGTAGGAATAAAAAGCTGGGCTTGTCCGGGAGGAAATCGCGCGATGTTGGTATTCTCAGTACAAGTAAACTGTATTCATTAAATGACCGCATATTCGCTTTCACGCCTCAGGTAATTTAGCATTTCGTTTCTTAAAGGTCCTTTTAAAACATGGTCAAGTTTTTCTCGTTCATTTAAAGAGACTGACATTAAAATAGACAGTTTGAATTTAATCAAATGGTGACTTTATTTAAAATAAAAAATTTACGTAGCTGCTTTATAACGTTTCTATGGTTCTGACCTAAATGTATGTACAATGGTCCGATCAACAATAAAATTGATTTTAAAATTTGGTGTCATTGGTTGTTAATAATTATATGATGAGTTTAAAAAGAAAAGTTAAGTTAAATGATTTATTTAGAGCACGTTCTTTTTATCGCACTATAAATAACAACTATTCTCCTATATATTATCTTACTGATGCATGATAGTTATTTTTATTTATTTTCAACACTTCCTTCGATATATAAAATATACCTATTCTTTTTTTTTATTTAATAGTATTCCGATATGAAACGTTTCTACATCGCTTCCGATTACGAACTGATGGTCGATACATTAAAAGCCGAGATCGCTTTCTTGAAGTCCTCTTGGCAAAATCTTCTCGGCAGGCCGCTAATCGTTTTGACACTCAATCAAATGCACTTAGGTACTGTTAAATTTTATACTATTGAATGTTTCAAAACGGCTTGCTGATTTGCCCCCATTCCCATGTATTTATATACTTAATATGTGAATATAAGAACCCCAAATGACCGCTGTTCGCAAATGTCAACACTTACAGTATTGTTTGTAATATATAAGATCTATAAATAACTATGTATTATTATTAATTATATTTTTTCTTATTATTGAAACTAATCACAATATTTCTAACTTGAGCATGACTCGTTTGTTACCTCTGTACCTACGCTAACGTATAATAATATTTATTCGTATTTGTCACTTTTATGAGGCAGCTGATTAATATATTGTGATTTCAAACACTCGATACAATGGCTTTCAACAAGTCGAACGCGCGGACAGACTATTGTTAGTAGAATCCGCCACATAAAATTGTCTATTTCATGTTCCCCCGCATGTGTCATAGAATTTCGACTACGAGGAGTACTACATGTCGCGCGACCCGGCGCTACTCGCAAGCACATTTACGGCCAACGTTGCCTTCCTCGGCATGAGCTGGAAACAAATGCTGGGCCGGCCCACCATCACATTACTTGCCACGCAGTATCTGTTAGGTAATCACAAATCATAACGACGACATACGTGCATGCTAAAAAGTTTCGATAACGTTATTGAAGGGCTCAAACGGTGCTAAGTTTTTTTATATATCATACCCGAAGGCGACACATTTGAACGTGACAGACACAGACAGACAGACGGAGAGTTGTAGCCTTGTAGCAGAACTCTACTATGCAGGGTAAGCAAAAACAGAGGTTGCTAGTTCTTGACTGGAACGGAACGCGTCATGAAGAAAAAAACTTCGCATTGTTTGATATTAGAAATGATTTTATGGGGTATGGCTGAGAATTATTATTAGCTACACTTATAAATCGGGGTACAGCCTAACGTTATAGCAAACGTGCATGTCCTGGTCACGACATTTAGTGACAAGCTCCAGTTTACTATGAAAACAAAGGTGGCACAGGATATCTATTTATGTACACATATATTTGTAGTAGAATTACACACACTCCTCACTTTCCCTCGCCCATGTTATCGTCCCTGCTGTGATCCTGCGTATTTAAATAGTCACAATAACACACATACTTTGAATAAATCACATTGTGCAATAATAATAAAAAAGTTAACAAGTATAACAATGTGAATAACGAACTATTTATTACTCCCAATGTTTTTGTGTAATTAAATTTAAATTAATTTTTTAATGTATTCTTTAAATCATCAGTGACTTGATGCAGGTCTGTGTGGGAGTGCCAGTGCGCGTTTACATTATTTCTAGAACATTCAAACAATATATTATATTGTTTATTTATTTTATAGAACATACAGAATTGCAATATTATTCCCAGAATATTAAGTAATGTTATATTGATAATTATTATATTTTGTCATTGATTTGGTGTAAAAAACTATATAAATCCCTGTGCTTGAAGCTTATGCGGGAATTTACTATTAATTAATTTATTTCCTCTTTACTATAAAATCATATGTGATATTTTAGATCAAGGCAAAATTCCCATGGCTATGATAACCACAATGAAAAAATTGAAGTCCGGATATATTAATGGCACCAGAGTCACTCTCGGGAATCTCGGTGATTTTCTTAGCACATCGGCCATAACCAACTTAAGTTTCCTTGGCAGCCAAGAGGATGGATATCCTGATAGTAAGTAACAAAACATAAAGACATAATTATGTTTTATCTCTTTTAAATATATAATGGCAGGTACCGACAGAATCACAATATGAAATACATATGTACATCTTTTTATTGATGGGCTTATAAATAAATATACATAAATTTTAATAACAATTAATCGTCAATAGCTTATCATTATAGTACCTCAAAATAAATGATACGGTCCACTAGAAATCTGCGTAGTGAATTGTTGTAACGAGGATGTTATCGGTCGCAGAGCTGAACCCGCAGGTGCAGAGCTACCTGGAGGAGCACCTGCTGAAGTCGTTCAGCAACAAGTTCAGCTTCCTGGCGCGGCCGGCGGGCGGGCGGCCGGCGCGCGCGCTGCGCCGCCGCATGTCCGTGCGCGGCGCCATCAAGAAGACGCGCTCCATCAACGTTGACTGTACGTTACTAACATAATCATCCACGTTTCATTTCATTCATTCATTCATTCATCACGAAAACGTTTGTAATTTGCGAGTATGAGACTCGCAAATTACAAACGTTTTCGATGCAATGTTAAATGTGGAGGAAATGACACTTGGTAATAAATACTGTTTAGGGCGATCCACATCGATGTTGATTTTAGAAATAGATTTCCCCATTTGTAGCGAGATACGCAAGTGTAAGATACATTTTCTCTTAAAAAAATATACATATTATTTATTTTAAAAGCGGAAACCCTCGGAATGGAAGGCGAGCACATTGGCCCTCATCTAGAGCGAAAACCGTCTTGGCTGGAAGTGGATCCCTTGTACGGAAGGGCAGCATCTCCCGACACCGGGAGGTCAAGAACTATTACAAAGTAAGTATTTTATCATATTATCTATTTAAAATTTTATAAAGAATGACGGTATGTATCTAATCTGCTTAATATGTACCGACCTGTATCCTAGTGATAGATTTACATGCGTTTTAAGTCTGAGGCACACAATACATTAGATAAATATGAGCTAAATACGTATACCTTGTGCTATATTCTATGACAATTCTAGTATGGTGGATGTCCACAACTCTACAGGGTATAATATTAGTCTAATTCACAAGCAAAACACATTTCTATCACATCCCAAACAAGGATTGAACATTGTGGCTTAATTTTCCAGACCTTCCTGACGTTTAATAACTTATAGTCTTGTTTTAATGTTTAGGGGAACATCAACGACCGGTTTGGTGGTGTCGCCAGTGACGGAGATGCCAACTATCGAAATAAGCAAGGAGGAGTCACCGTCGCCACCGAAAGAAGAAGGTTGGTCCAATCAAATGGTATCCCTACTTATTATTATACAACACAGCATAGATAGGCATTAGTCAGCATAAAATTTGACGCGTCACGTTTCTCCGTAACCATGTGAGATTAATTGCGTTACTAAATTTTACGGATAATACCTTCAGAGCCACGAATACATATATACTTTGAACGCTTAGTGTATTTTATGTATGATTAAAAATTGTGATTTTCACCAGGCGTCGTGAACAAGAATGTGTCGGCGATCGGGCGTAACAGGACAACATCGGAGTCACAGAACCTGCTGTACGCGGAGCAGGAGACGGACGAGCTCATAAGCATGTTGCGAGAGACCGAGAGCCTGGACGAGCAGGGCGACATTCTACAGTACTTGGTGGACACCCAAGGACTCGAGTTCAATACTGGTACACATTATTTAATATGCTGAAGCAAATTGAGGGCAAGAATAAAATTGCACTCATGTAAAATGTTACCGATTATTAATATATGCCATTGTATGAGCCAGGTGGTTAATGTACGATATAAGGAATAATAAAATATTATATCCAATATCGCTCAAGGCATGCTGGAGAACGGGAAGGCGGTGACAGTGAAGGAGCTGCTGAAGGCGCTGTACGAGAAGGCGTGCACGCAGAAGCTGTGGGGGCTGGTGCGCCACACGGCCGGCATGCTGGGCAAGCGCGTGGAGGACCTGGCCAAGGCCGTCACCGACCTGCTGGTGCGCCAGAAGCAGATCACCGTGGGCATGCCGCCCAGCAGCGAGCACACCATCACGGCGCCGCTGCCCGAGAACGAGCTGCGCCAGCTCATCCACACGGTGAGCCGCCGCCCGGCCGCGGCTGGCAGAAGGGAAGGATGCCCTGTTTCTGCTTTCGATGCTTGTATTCTATGCAGACTTGTACAAAAAGTGTACACGCAGCTCTTTGGGTTTCATCACTTGCGCCATAGAGCATCATGCATGTCTATTTGCTTTTGTAACAGAAAAGCCAAAATAGAAAATATTCTGCATGAAATTGTAGGATTAGCATCATTGCATCAAGTAACAAAAATACAGTCACAGTTGCTATAGCTTAATGTATTGTCTAAGCAGTAGCGTAGCGTGGGGAGGGCGGACAGTAGGAGCGGCACTTTTAGGCGGCGGTAAAATATCAGGAGCCCTTTTTGTTTTGCTCGCGTGCTCGCCGACGTTCTCCGGAGACCTTTTTCTATTTGCTCGCCGAGATTGTCAGAAAGGCACTTTCAAGGGGGCGGCAATATTTATTCCGCCCCGGGCGGCATTAACCTACGCGACGCCACTGTGTCTAAGCATGAACTATCAATGTATGCAAGTAGGTAACATTGTTATATGATCATTTACATAAGAATTGTTTCATTATTTGTTACATGCAGTCATTTCGTCACGACAAACATGGGAATGAAGGTAAAAAGGTAAAAATCACATGACAAAGTATTTGTATTATCATTTAGTATAATATTGTTCTTCTCTACGGTCCTTGAAAAAAGTACATATACAGTGAAGAAACATATAATCAAAAAAATAAAATTACATAAAAAGGAGATATTTTGCTCGAAGTAAGAACTAATTCAAGCTCTTACAGCCTCGCCATCCCACAACCGTACAAAATTTAGAATAGTTACATGTAACAAAAGCCTTATTACTCGATACTGTGCCGCAGCAGCAGAGAGGGGCACATTCCGTGGCCGTGGCTGAGCGGTGGGTGCGTGTGTGCAGGCGTACGGCGACGACGAGAGCACGGCCATGCTGACGCAGGAGCTGCTGGTGTACCTGGCCATGTTCATCCGCACCGAGCCGCAGCTGTTCCTGGAGATGCTGCGCCTGCGCGTCGGCCTCATCATACAGGTGGCTCCGCTCTCATACATCTCATAGACAATATGTTGCTCTTTAATAGAATCACTACTTAATAACTTTGTTTAATTGTGATATTGAAAAGCAATTGTCTTCTCTATTACTGATAAGACGGCAAAGGGTATTAGAAACAACCGGATTGTTATTAGAATTTAATTTAACTGCCTACTGATGGAAACATGTGAGAAATTAAATTAATGTTTATTGTTTCAAGGTGATGGCTACTGAGCTGTCTCGGACTCTGTCGTGCGACGGCGAGGAAGCCTCTGAACATTTGCTGAACCTTTCCCCGTTCGAAATGAAAAATCTACTGTACCACATCCTCAGTGGGAAGGAATTTGCCATCAACAGCGGTGAGTATCATCTTTTATACCAAGCTTTATATATTCTTTCACTTTGTGGGCATATTAAAAAAATGTAAACAAATTGATTAAAACATGTTTTCTAAATGTTTGAATTATCAATTGTAATCTAAATAGAAACATCCAAAATAAAATTATACATAAATATTTCTTCAATTAAATATTTATTGTTTAATTCGATTTCAGGTACTATTAGATTCAGATATCATATAATTATAAATAATCGTTATAAATTATTAAAAAGTGCACCATTACTAGCTTCTAATTTTTCATTTTTTGTATCGGTTACAAATGTATATATCCGATTTCTTTAATATCATAAGAACATTATTATTAAATGTTCAGTTATATTTGTCTAAAAACACGCTTGTGTTAAAACGATTAAAAAACTGGTTAACCTAAAATACAAAATATCCAATTATATTGATGGGGTGTATTGTTGTTCAAGTCAACTTTTGTATTCAAACTCGAACTTGAATGCAGAAGGAACACAGCAGGACTATAATGATGGGGATATTTGACGTTCCATGCTCCCTGCATACCCCATAAGGGACGTAACATGGTGATTTAATAATGATAATTAATTGCAGCTTGTTAAGGTCCACAATTACTTATTAAATATAAATGCCTTTGCGTGTTTCCTTTCAGCGGCAAACTCGTTGTTTATAATAAAGGGAAACATCAGTAAGAATAAAGGCGAGTTTATAGTATGGTTTCATTCTGACTTGATTGCTTCCACCCTCGTCGAGCCTACCTTGCCGCGTTCATATAATAACCCCATTGACATGTTATGTGTAACTTTGGAGCGTCATAAAGTACTATATGACCGTGGCTCAATACATCGTCGTAATATTCTTTAGTATTTTAGGGCGCTCTCAATTTGTTTAATTATGATTTTATGTGTATGTTTCAATTTTATTTTGCATCTATACAGTTATTTACAACTATGCGGCCACCGTTTAGACCGTTTTCAAACTACCCACAAGTTCAGATGATAGTAAATTCATAAGCACATTCACGGAACACACTATTCTCTTAACAATTGTGCATAATAGAATGCATCCATAAATAAAACCAAACTAAAAATGCACTTTATGTTATTCGTCTTCCTAAAGCTTCAAAAAGTGTATGTTAGTTTAATATGTATAATATTTTTAATATACAATTGTGAACGTTTTCAGTTCATGAACTTTTGTGTCTTAGACCCTGTCCAGAAGGGGCGAATTCGCCGTGAAACGGTTCGCGCAAATTCATTCGCGCGTTAGCGAGATACTAGGTGCCAATACATCGCGTCCACAAGCATCGCGCGAAATCAAAATAC
>DWFO01005533.1:0-10472 GCA_018246595.1 Mimoniades nurscia nurscia
GATCTTATTTTTGTTACACACAAGCCTTACGCATAGCACGTGCCCCAGCCCGTGACACCGCGGGCACCGTGAGCACTGAGGACGCGTTTCCTAATTACATTAGGTAATTACGTACTGTATTCGATTCGATCTGTTTAAACATGCGTACCGGAAACACCCAGAAATGTGATAATTAAAATGAAACCCACAATCGAAGTAAAAGAGGAACCGCTTGTTGAGTGATACCAGCAATGTTCGGAGACGATTTGTAATTAGAACGGTAACAGCGTAGTGTCCGGCCGGGGTCACGTCGCCAGCGCGCCCGGCGCCCGGCGCCCCCGGCTCGGACCGCGCGGAAAGCACCCACGTCACGATGGAAACTTCTATCTGTAACTGTGCATCCCACCAACTCTGCCATTAACAGTGTTTCCGCTGACGACTCCTCTTGTTCTAGTACCTACTAACATAAAACTGATTTAACGTTATCGCCCACTGATTTGTCCACACCTGTATATAATGTCAGACTTTCTCCTTGGTCGAGTGGTCACAAATGTGATTATTGAACGAGAGGTCCTGAGTTCGTCCCTGAATTGAGTATAATTTTTTAACTAAAATTTGTAGTTAAAATTTCTAGTAGCATAGTTTAGATTTGTGTCAAATGTTTGGCAATAGGCTTACACCCTGGTCCATAGTGACGTAAACATAGCTGGTGAAACGTGCTATTGTACTGTATTCCTCTGTCTACCTCCTGGGAGACTACAGGCGTGATGTTACGTATCCGACCCGTACGTATTAGATCTTTTCCAGAATTAAAAGAGTTAAAGGATGTTGAATAAGAAGCGGGAAATTTAAGGAAGGAAAGCTTTTGAATTTGTGTATTAATAGAAAAAAATTAACCTTGTCACAGAAAAAGCTTAATAAAAAGAATCGGTTTTCCCATTTAATGTCTGTATTGGTCACCCTACGCGCTCTGGCCTCTCTGAATTGTGTTTTGACCACATTTCATTTTAAATGGGCTTTTACGATGTCCTACCAAACATTCGTACGTATTTTCGACGTTTATTAAAATTCTGATAGTTTTATTTCACCCACGCTCGTAATCAATGCGCTCTATATGTTAATTCGGGGTCGCAAAGGCGCGTATTAAATTTTGAATGTCAAAATTTATATACTTAGCATTTTGTAATACATTTCGACGTTTATGCAATTGAAGTGGCACTCTGTAGGGCAGGTTCAAATTAGACAGTGGATCGAATCCAAATTATTGCAGCGTAGAACTCTGGGGGTTCGGGGCTTGAATACTGTGTTCTGTGCTGAATCATTTCGTTTTAATATAAACTATCACTTGCTGTAACGGTGAAGGTAAAAATATAGATATCATTTCCATCCTCGTAACAGGCGTAGAACACCATTTTATACTATGATGTTATTATATGTACTATCACGCCAGGACCCTGAAGGCGTAGACAGGGAGCACCGAGTGTTAAATATCTTTATCCTTACACACCTGAAGTATTAACCGTCACCCGCTGTGGCTATACAGCCACATACTTTTAATACATACGTATTAACACACACGCCAGTTTCGGAGTGATCTTAATCCGCCATCAGCGAGTTTGGTTAATATAGTTATTTAATTATATGTAAATGTGTGAAGTGAAACTACAAAGAATTTTGTGATCGTAACCAATAGTTCACGCGTTTCAAGGATCGTCGGCGAGACAACGTCGAAAGTTCCGTTAATCAAATTTAGCATATCGCAACCTGGTTGAGTTACGCCCACGCGACCGTGCCCGCGGTCAATAGTTCGAGCGTTTAGCGCCCACGCGATGTGTGTGTGTGTGTGCTTGCGTCTGTGCGTGTGTGTGTGTGTGTGCTTGCGTCTGTGCGTGTGTGTGTGTGTGTGTGTGCTTGCGTCTGTGCATGTGTGTGTGTGTGTGTGTGTTTGTGAGTTTGAGTGTGAGTGTGAGATGTCATATTGAAATTATTATATCAAGGGTTGAAGTACCTACTTCCATAAATTTAAACGCGCCCGTAAAGGATTACAGTAGAAAAGTGTTTAAGTAATTTTCCATGACACGAGTTGGACGTGTGTGTATCCTTCCCTTAATACCTTATTACCTTATCATTATTCAACTATTTGGGTACAGGCTTCCTTTAACTCCGCCTTATTGTTTACGACCCTTCGATATATTATTGTTATCTGTTTCATTTGAACCTATTTTAACATGCTTGTTTAATAAGTATTTAACTCAACCCTAACATGGACTATTATAGTATAAAGCGTTTTAAATACTTTTCACTAATGTCGTCATAACTTGGGAGTTCTATCGACATCTTAATTCTATTTACCTAAATTCTGTTTACTGGATGGTATATATAAAATAAAAATAAAACATATTAGATATGGTTCTTATTAAATGCTGTTGCAAGGTAATATGAAACATTGGGCAAAGCAATAGAATCGATCGTGAACCTAGTTTCGATCAAAATGAAAAAGATTATAAAGAAATATCAGAGAAAATCATAACTAAGTACCTATGTAAGTTTACAGTTACCATTGTATCTAAGCTTTCATGTAAACAATATATACATATAAAGTTATTAATCAAGACATTAGATAGCTCATAAATGTGCGAACGACGCCAATGAATTTCACGTCGATCGTTAATAATTGTAATTTTCAGGAATCTATTCATTAATATCGCAGAGTCGTGCAATAAAATTTATTGCGCGCGCGCATTCACTAGTGCCAATTGATTACAACGTAGCATGTATTAGAATGTTCGGTCAGTAGTGTTAAAACTTGGGTCATTATCATTCCGGACCTTATGCTAAACCTTCAGTTTGATTAAAAATATTTTTATATTTTATATTAGAAAAAATTTCATTTACGTAATACAGACAGGAGATACTTTACTACTAAAGTAGCATTGTCATTATATCGTTATATTTTGCCATATTTATCTTTAACGGGCTAAGCGTAGAGAAACGAGTATTAAATATCTCCGTTCTTTTCCTTCACACACATCCGAATGTGGTATATTTAGGTAAATGTCAGGAAATAATCATCGGGTAGCGCTCCCTCATTCCTCAATTCCGTTTCGATCGAAACGACACAAAAACCTGGCGAGACTTGAAAAGTGGGGCGAGCAGTAAGTGCAATACGAGCGCGGCGAATGTCGACGACGGGGACATGTGGCGTGGAGCACACGATTTGTGATACTCGCGCCACTGGATAAATCAAAACGCAATGCAATCTGTATCTCTCTGTGTGATTTACACTGACCACCGGGCGAGAGAACGCGACGATTGCTGTTCTGCTGCCGCTACCATTGCTCTACATTACTGATTCATTTCAATAATTCATTTTTCGTCTATTTCATGCAAGTAGAGATCGGCAATGTATGCTGTTTCGTTGCAACTTATCACTGCGACATGTCATGGATGAATGCATCCAATATGAAATGTATTTCCGTGAATGTTAAACTCGAACGAGACTCACGGACTCAGTGCTGGTCACGGGCCTCCGAAGGGGTTAGCCCCATGATCACGCTGGGCATGCGGGTTGGAGATCGCAGAGCACAGCTTCTCGCGTCGCCCACGTCGGTCTCCTTCGGCGCTCAGGGCATTTAACGCTACAGCAAACAGCCGGTCGCCAAAGTTACATTCATTGTATAGCGGGGCGCACCAGGGACAGGTCAAGTTGGCTCGAGCTCCTATTAAAGTGCAGCTTGGAACTCGATTTCACGAATCTATGTATATATCCATGTATATATCCATGTATATGTCCATGTATAGATGCATGTATATATATCCATGTATATACATATATCCACGTATATATGTGTATACTCTTTTGCTAAGCCAACATCCTTAACGAAACTGCTACTAAATGTTAAAAAATAAAAACCGAAATAATGAGAACATATCACGTTGCTCGAACTCGCCGACCGATAATTATAATAGAAATGCCCCCGAGTCATTCGATACCGTAGTCAGATTAGATCGAAATCATTAGCCATGTTGACCTTTCGATCCCGCGAGTACATTCGAATGGCTTTCGGGTACATGTTGCGGGTGTCTCAGGCGTGTGAAGGTTGCCAACGCACACATGGGCAACGTGGCAGATCATACCCCAAACCCTGACTGTAAATGAGAATTACAAAACTGCAGTGTTCGAAAACGAGTCATCGTGAGTTTTAACATGTTCCTTATCAATGTCATTCTCAATACTTTTATTGCTTCACTGTTGGATACAAGTCTTCTCTCGGCTCGGAATGAGCTAGCCTGCCGCGTTACCCAAATGCGGGTTGGCAGACTTTCATTAGCCATATAACATATACGAGCTTATTAGCTACGACACTATGTTGTGATTACACGTTCTTACTTGAGTGTGCGACTGTCCTTAATGCAGCCTGCGGGCGCGCGCGACCGATGCTCGCACTGAACATTACTTTCACAGCTTTGGGCGTCGCCTGCAGTGCCTTACCGTCCACCGTATGACGTCATCATAACGACTCGCTACCATGCAAATATACCTAGACAATTTTTTTTATTATGTCGTAGGCTAGCGTTTGGGCCCGATGGTAAGCACAAATGCCTACCGAGATGGATCACACATGCCTAGAACAAGTCGTTTACTCTAGCTATGACGACTAGATGATGTGTCCGGAAATATAGAGGCTGATAGAGTTTATGAACACAACGAACGCATGGTGAGATTTTTAGTATGTTTCTCTCTCACTCGTACAAATATATCCCTCGTTGATAAGACATGTGTTGGTAGAGTCGCCCACGGTCCGATCACGCCTTAGTCCGCTTGGTTAGTGTCAGGCCGATGTAGAGTTGTGTCGCGTAAAGTGTCAAATGTGTACTCGTAAGCGCTATCGCCTCGGGAAGCTCGTGTGCTCCGTACAAATTGTTCCGCCATAACAGAGAGCTTCTGTTGTATCTTTCAACTCTAATAGTATTTTTCTGTCGCAGTCTATTGGATATTGAACATTTATTTGCTTCTATGTGTGTCTGTTTGTACATTATTTCAATTATGTAAATATTACATATTTAATTGGTTCGGTTGGTGCGCGCACTTATGTCCTAAGCAGTCTTAAGGCCGATGGAAGGACTGGAATTGGTTTGATACCTTTACAATATGCACCTCTGCAGTCAACCTCGAACAGAACTGCAGAAAAAGATGGAAATTGGTTTTTGTATAATGTATCACTAGGTGTAATGAGTGTACTTGCTCATGCCAGGATCGTGTTTTAATCGCTGCTCGCCTGATACGCTTCACTTGGTCTTCTCCGTGTAAACTTTTTCTAATGAAATTTATCGAACCTATTACTATACATGTCATGTATGCCGCGTACTCTTACATATGTGACATATGTGAATACGTAATAAACATAGTAACTAGTGTTTGGCCCTGACACCGCTGAATGAAACCTACATGCGTCCTCAGTTGGACCATGCATGAACAGAAACAGTCTAGGCTGTTCACTCTTGCCTTGAAGACTATTAGATTATGTTACGGATGAAAATGTTTATTTAGATTGTTTACGAACAAATCTGCAATTGCATGTAGTATGGCCAGGAATGTATAGAAATAGAGAAATATCATAGTATCCTGTGAGACCGTGACTCCGAATAAACACGACCACAATGTTCTACTTCACTCGAATATTTTGACTGCCTGCAATTAGCTACATCACATTATGTTTCGAAATCGCGATAAGCGTTATCTCGAGAATTCCAAGTATATACCTACAACACGAACGTACTTTGTGTTGGGATTATTTTGTAGAGATTAATTTGACGCTATAAATAACTTAATAATATACACTTGTAGATATCACCACGAACACGTTGATTAATTGGTATTGTAAATGAACACTTATCATTGCCTAAATTGCACTTACGCATATATTTAATTTGTTTTTGCTCAATATTTTGTATATAATAACAGACGAATGTCGTTTCAAACCAGAATGGGAGCAGTAATCTTGTAACTTCATTTCACGTAGGTGTACTTATTGTCCATTAATCGCATTATGAAAACGATAATATTGTTATTGTCATATCCCTGCCTCAATCCGCTGGTTTTCGTCTATAATCTCCACATTGGCTATGCGTGTTAGGGATCGCAAACCACGAATTTTCCCACTGCCCACATTGCTGCCCGTCGGCTGCCATGACAGTTACCTGTTTAAAGATAGACTGCGCTACATTGCGAACAGCCGGTCGCCAGAGCCTCGACTAATGTTAGCAGGCTGCATGACAGACAAGGGATATACTGGTAATTACATATTTCCATTTCTATTATACACTGTGCATAAAAACTGCATGTAACTGAAGTACACGCGCATGTTAGAACTTAACCGGCGAAAATATGTACCTACTGACAAACATGAAAAAAAAAGTTCACGGAATATAATTATGTCATAAATTAATATACGAGGTTGTGCACACACAGAGTTGATATTCTACAGACAACGTCTAATCCCGGCCTGATGAACGAGTGCCGTTAACTTTACGAGCGGCATTAACCCAATTGATAACATTCAACTATGTTATATTTTGAGGTACCCACCACACCTACGGATACGCACCGACCGTAAGTATCGTGAGAGTCCTACGCTCGCTCGATATTTCATTAAACTGTTTTTCTCCAAATAAAACATGAAGTTTTGACATGATCAATGTTACTTATTTGTTAAAGATTGGTGTCTTGATCCCTGTCGGTGGCTGCATGTATCAACTTTTGCATTATAAATCTGTTTTGTTAGGTACAACGTATGTATTGAAATTCTTTTAAGTGGCTCATTCACATCATTGGTGAACACCGTCAAGTGTAGGTATACCTGATGATAATATGTTGAAAATTGATCATTATATCTTGTAATATTTTATACACAGCCCTCTCATCCCAACTAGGCACAATCTGAGACAAATAATAAGAGTGAGTGGCGTAGCGTGGGGGCGGTCGGGAAGGACGGGGAGATGGGGAAGGGCGGCCCGTCCCGGGCGGCATTGTTTAGCAAGCAGTAAAAGGATCTTTTCGGGGACAGCAAAATTTCACAATAAACAATAAAGTACACGTGTAAACAATATTATATCAGAGTGGTTGACCTTTTTTTCGTTGACGTGACTTTTTTATTTAAGTGTAACTTACATAATGCAAAATAATGATGACTGTTCTTGCGAAAAAGTCCTCTATAATTAATATAGGCATGTTTACTATACATTCAGTTAAATTCCTGCAGAAGGGGGCAGCAAAACTTTCTTCCGCCCCGGGCGGGGGTGACACCCACGCTAACCCATTGATATGCGTCCTGGTAAACAAGTGAATACTACTTTGTAGATTTATCCTCGGTGTCGAAGATATTATATGTATTTTTACTTAATTGAAAATGAATTTAAAGTCTTGGTCGAGGTAAATAATGTGCAATTTAATTAATACGAACTACATACTTTCTTTCGTCACAGATAAAGTTATTGATAGTAATATACTTAATATTTTATTGTTTAAGAGAATAATAATTTTTCTTTTTTGACTTGTAGGAGACGGCATACAACGAAAAACATCGTATGTTTGAATTTCCCGCGTAGAAAGCGCGCGGTGCGCGTTGCCGGTCCGCTTAGATTTCATATCTCGGTAATCTCCGATACCGGCCATATGCTGGATAAATTACGTGTATGATAGATTGCATATCTCTACGTGGGTTGTATTGTAACTGCGCACTCGCGTCGCCAACATGTCTGGAGCCGAGCGACAACCTTCGTGCCATTTCGCCGTGAAACAATGCCTCGCATACAGCGCAACACGGTTTCACCTACGAGGGGTCTGATTGAGGTGGTCAATTATTTGTTGTTTGTTCCATCTATTGTGTAACACTTAATGGATTTGCGTAGTATTTTTTTTTATTGATCGTGTTTACAACTCACTTTTATATAACGACATATTGCACTGTAAATCTAAATACGGGAATGCTAAAGTCAAATACTGTCTTTTTGCTCTATGTTCGCATATATTGTCTATGGTCATGACGCGGGGAACCAGTGTTTATGCTGTCTATAGTTCGTTTGCCACTGTGCGTTGGGAACATATGATTTAGCTCAATTATTCATTGAAGCAGTCGGCAGGGCGAATGTGCTCCCGCGCTTCGCATCGCCCGCAGCGCGGATGCACCAGTCATCGTCCTTGGTAACTCCCATAGTAATGATACGACTTGTCTCTCTTAAACCCCCTTAAGATACACGCCACGATGCGTCGATGCGCGATTAAACTTTCATTTACAGCAAGAGTACGGAATAGTATATCATTACAATCATTATACTCAGGTTTTACCCATTGAATCTCCAGTCCATATTAATGTCCGTATGTAAAACCGCTCGCCGCTCGCAGCGCAATTTTCGACGCCGTCTCTCCATATCCTGTTTTATTAAGTTACAGTCACGTCTTCAAAATAATATTGTCATCACTAATTGAATATTGAAATTTTATAAATCGTCCTTTATTGTTAACTTCTTTTTACCATTTCCTCGCTGGACAAAGGTCCTCTCTTCAAATGAGAAGTTAAACATTATCTAATATTTGTCATTAACATGTTTAACTTTAGCCACTTTCAGGTAAATCTCTTTATATTTGTCAATAAAAAAAATATTTTATATCGACAAATAGACCGAAGAAGGAGATAAACTATAAGATTTTATCTTTTTTTTTCCATTCGACATCTCTGTAGGCGTAATCTGTCAACAGATCCAGGAGTCACTCCGCTGCCGAGACGCGACGCCGACGTCTCGTGACACAGTTGACAGAAATAACGTACACGTAAATAATACTGGGAGTTATTTTTATGCGCTACGTAGGCAGGTGTCCCTGCTATTTTAAAAACTATAACTAGAAATTCTTTTTTACGTAACGGAAATCATTACATTCTTTGTAAGTGACATAAGATCAAATCAAAGTGTCTATATACCTATGTACCTAGACAATTAGAATAGAAAGATTACACATATTACGGTATGCAAAAGGTCACAGAGAAAATACTTAACGAATTCGAAAATAATTGCGAATTTAAAAAGTTACATACCACCAATTGGTTCGTGGTTCGTGTTGCCTACAAGCGCGACTGCGGATCGAGGGCTCCTGGGTATAAGTCTGAATAATGCCCGGTGGTGGCGATAGGCGCACTATTTCAGTTTCCCCCCGTCCTTTTATCGTTGCACTGTTGGAACATTAGTCTCCTCACACAATGAGAGAGTTGAGGCCATAGTCTGCCGCGCTGGCCAAGTGCGGCTTGGCAGACTTCACACGCATATTTCATAGTGATACATAAACATAAATGGTTAGGCGTGGGAGTGTACTACACTCTTCTGGCCTACCTTTTCTGATAGTCCAGGCGTGGTGTTTTTTTTTGTTCCGTAATATAAATATGTATTTGCAATTTATTCGTTTTAAGTTTTGTTTTATTCATATTATTTTTAATTGAGGTAAATTTTTGGATATTTTTAATGAATATTATTTTTTATTATTGAACAAAATTATATCCATTTTTTTTTTGTTTTAATTTATGTATTACGTGTATATCGGGCGTTGTAGGAGCAGCAGCATCAATTTTATTACTTAGTGATTCTCTACATGATTAATAACAAGGAAAACATTGCTGTTAAGTGGCAGAAAAGTTGTATTTTTTTATATTGGTCGTAGCGTAGACTACAAGCAATAAAATTTTATCACAAATTTAGAATTTACTGGGTCGCAGTATGACATCGTATCCTAATTATATTATCACGTGTAATTTTTTTATCGAATTTAGGCGATTTAATATTTTTTTTGCACATTCTTATCTGTGGCGACGATGTCGTCTCCTGGCCCCGCGATAACGACCGCGCCCCTATAATTAAGATTATCAGCGCGATACGCGAGCATTGCACACGACGACAACTGCGCAGTGTGCGACGATCTCGGACGGAATATTCTCAAAATTGGTGAACGATTGCGCAAGAACAAAGAACGCGTCCCGTCGACGTGTTTATCTGTCTGTGCTCGCATGCCTTGTTCCTTATCTCGTCAGCGGCAGCACGAGCCTCGCCGACTCATCGCGACCACATTCGGTTGTTTCGGACAGCTCTCGCGTTTTGTTTTAATATATTTTTATTATTATTGACTGCCTCGTTGGTCGTGTTGGTTGCAAGGGGTACTGCCCATAAGGAGGTCGTGGGTTCAATTCCCGAATCGGGCACTGTAAGATTTTTCTAATTTAGATTTTCTAGTAGTGGCTCGGAGTTTGGATGCGGGACGTAAACGTAACTGTTGAAACGTGGTAGTGTTCTACACTTTTCTGCCTACCTCTTCGGGGATTACATTTTCAAATACTTAAAAAGCAATATTTACTATTATGTATTTTTTTTGCACCTGTTTGATCCATTTTCATTATAAGTTCTCTTACATTATAATGCAAATTGTCTTCTCTTACTTACATTATAAATTC
>DWFO01005534.1:0-10471 GCA_018246595.1 Mimoniades nurscia nurscia
CACACACACACACACACACACACACACACACACACACACACACACACACACACACACACACACACACACACACACAAGTACAATCAACTCGCGCATCACACCGACTCACACATTAATCAAGCCGCGTCAACTTACAGCGGTGGTGACATAATGACACGTTCTCGAGACAAACAGTTTTTGTCCCCCACTATCAATCACTGATGACACCGCCTTCCGTGTGTAAATTACTTTCTACTAATAGACCCTTAAATACCTTTTTATCGCGAACGATTCGGGAGATGATAATTTGTTCATGAGTGCGCGAGCTGCCCGCCATCGCGTGAGCGGCGTGGATGTTCAAGGCATTCTACGAGTCTTTTTCTACACAGATGCCACGGCTATTCCTCGACTAGCCGGTGCGTCCCAAAGAACGAAAATTATACGTTTACGTAGATTTTAAGTCAATATCATTATATCGCCACTCTAGGTCCTGTGAAACAGGCATAAAACACCTAGTGCCAAATATTTCGGTTTTTGCAAAATTGATTTACTACAATTAATTTCATCATCACCATCATCGATGTCATCATCATCACTAACGGCTTTATCGTTCACCTAACGATTAGACCCGGATCTCCTCGCAGAATACGAGTAAGAAGGCGTAAGACCATATTCTCCAGAATTTACGTAGGTACACAATTTTAACACGCGTTTAGTCAATACCACAGAGAAATAATCAAACACAACGAAATTAATCAAACGTTAATTATCCTAATTATGTTTGTAAATGTTTACCACATTTATGTTGATCACAAAAATAGAAATTTAATTAAATATTTGTCATTTATGTAAATACTTTAAATAAATAGATAATCCTTTATGTAAATAAAATTACAATTAAAATATTTGATAACTAAGGGAAAGGATAAGCGAAATAAAATTAACAATTAAGGGAAAATTTAAATTAATAATGAACGGATAATTAATTAAATAAATAACACATTATCCGCCACTGGTATTGTGTGTTTCAGGTGTGATATGGACACATATAATTAGACCCAGAAGAAATAAATAAAATATAACAAAGCAGCAAGCCTTTGAAATTCAGCCTGACAGTCCAGAGGCCTTTTACAAAACGTGTGATTTAATAATAAATATAACTTCCTACAACGGTGAAGGAAAACTTGAACGGAAACTTGTACACCTTAGAATTCTTTTTCCAAATTAAAGCTTGAGAATTCAGTGGCTTATTAGGTAAAATGTAATTAACTCCAGTAAATTATTAAAATTATTGTATCATCACACCTGATCCCTTATGGGGTAGACAAAGAGCACTGAGTTAGCTAAAGACTTTTTTATCCATTTCTTGCGATTAAAGTTTGAAAGTCACTGACTTACTAACATGTAACCAACTCCGACATATTTTTTTATTATTACATGTATATTCAATAAGTTACCAATTGCGGTTACACCAAATGAACCGCTTATGTCGAAATTAAAGTTTGAGAATCACTGGCTCATCAGCATATAAGCAACGCAGGAATCTTAAGTATTAAATAATATCTGCCAGAATAACAAATGACATAAATCATAATACAATATTCACACTCGAAGCGTGTATAATTGCGACAGAATATTGTTTCAGCGTCTTGTAATAGTGATTAATAGCTCTATTCTAAATTATACATGCTAATTGTAGCGCGCGGTGAATATACTTTTGAACAACGAGGTAATTTGTAATGTACCACTATACTAGGACATTTTACGACCATCGTATGCATATACGCACATAAATTAATTCGCGACTCGCACGCGAAACGCGTTTTAAAACCGCGGGAAACTATCAATGTAAGCATTTTTTATTAAATTAAAAACGACCCGCAATAATTTTAAACAAGTATTGATTGGTCTTTATATGTAAGTAACATCGTTTTGTAAACTTTTTTTACAAATATATTTTTAAGTAACGCTACATTAATTCGAATAGTTCATTTAAGATACCGTTTTTAGTTTTTCTTTGTTATACATTTTTGTACTATCATTAATAATCTTTTATCATAAATAATAAATAAGTGGTGAAACGTTCTACACTCCTCTGCCTACCTCTTCGGCGATAACAGCCGTGTTGTTACGTTATTAATAATCTGTCATTACTATAGCTGTTATCGCTGGAAGTTTGCGAATGACAAATGTAGCTTTGATAAAATATGTCAAATTGTTCAATTGAATTGTTAAATAACTTATCTAATAGCATTTTATAAGGAATAATAAAATATAAAAAAAATAAAAGGAAGGTATAATGAAACGAATCGACATAAAAAAACATATTACTATTTATACCCGACAACACAAAGGACCTTCAACGTGATTATTACAACAGATTTACGTCACTATAAAAAAATGCGTTAAAGAGACAGTGAAAATGTACAATATTTATATGACAGACATGTCGCAGCGGCGAGTGAAACTTCAACGCCGAAATTCCTATTAACAACGGTGCGCCGCGTCGGCGGCGCCAAACGATACCATCAAAATAATATAATTTTATTTTTATTTTAGGCGCAATGAAAACGCACTGACATCCACGGTTTGACGCTAACTACACGCGCTGTCAAAATAAAATATGAGCCAATAAGGGCGAGTCGCACGCCGACAGGGCCGTCACGCCGAAGAAATTACGATATATGAACTTATTAAAATGTCTAAGCTTTTTTTTCTTATTTCGCGGTCGGATGACACCGCGTCGAGGCGGAGTGACGTCTTCGGTTTGTTTATTTTCGTGCTTCCTACATTCAGTTACATGACGCATACCTTTGAATCTATGAATACCTACTGTTATATTATTAGATAAAATTTAAAACTGCCATTAAGAACCGGTTCAAAATATCTGGTATTTACTTGTGTGAATTGTATCTTATATTTTCCAATTTCGAAAAGCTCATATTGTTAATTATTACCCGTGGTAAGCCGACTGCAGTAAAAAAAGCTGTTGTGTCACAGTAAAAATGTATCCGCAAAATTGAGCCACAGACTTAAACAGCAATTAAAAATCGAATTCTCTTCACCCACATGTTCATTCAAAGGGACCGATAGACGGCTCGTTCAAACGCTCAATCGGTCACACGGATCGGTGTTAACTAGTTAAATCCGGGGAAAAAAATACGTTTACGGTTATGGCAACACATGGTAGCGAGTTTGACACGCGCTCAGGCGAACTGACGAATGGCGGCAAAAAATGTTTATGAACCCACTTAACATACTTGACGTTGTTTACAAAAGCAATAACATCGTGTTGTACTACAGATTATCGGATGCTGTGTTTGTTTGTGATGAAACTTTAACATGAGCTGAGGATTTATGACTTTGCGCTTCAGTTATTTCTAACATTTTTTAAAACATGAGTGGAAGTATCAAATAAGGGATAAATAAATATAGGTATGTGCATAATACATTAGAGATAAATGACCTTTTAAAGTAAGTATGGAAATGAAACATACATAAATATTGAGTCTTTTTTCGCCATCGTTAATAGAACGCAAATGTTCTTTTAAAATATTGTTCCCATAAGTTTAAATACATAGTTTTGATGAAATTAGGTTAGGTGAAAGGAATATATGTATTATGTAACATCTACACATCACGTCTGTAATCCCCGAAGAATAAGGCAGAGGAGTGTAGTGGACTCCCACGTTTCACCAGTTCCGGTTACATCCCTCTATGGAATAGGTGGCAAGATATATTAAACCCATAATTTAATTATTAGAACAAATTCGTAATTTCACTGCAGACGCAACATAAAGCCTACCGTTCACGAACGCCGCGCGATCGCAGCGGCGATAAAAACACAATGTTTTTCGTTCGGAAATCGTCTGCAACAAAAACTGAAACAAAGAGGAAGACGGCAAAAAGCGTGACCGACAGATGGACGAGTCTCAGCAGACATCTGTTGCTTAGCCGCTGTGGAGAATTGCGTACATCCATGTATTAGTATAGATTTAAAACATTAAAAAGTTAAGCGTTGAGGAAAAAAATACGAACAAAATGCAACCGAACGCTTGCGTACAACGTTGAACTTGCCGTAATAAATGAACCGGCTAATCGAAAATTCTAGAGATGATTTAGAAATATAAAAGTTTGTCTCTGTCAGCGCTGTTTCTAGTCTGTGCTTCCGTTAATTAGGATATTTGTCATGTCGCTGGAAACGCGCGCCATATTCAATTTTGCAAAACGTTTCGACTGCGGCTGTGATGGAGTACCAACCATTCGTAACGGGTGCCGTAGGTTTGCGCTGTGATGAATTGAGGTTTTGTTCGAATCAATTTAACGCTGGAACTGGAAATCGAACGACATATATTTACACATAGATAACCTTAGAAGTGTTTAGACGTACCTACTCGTACCTACGCTAAAAGATGTTGTTATACCTAAGTACCCGCGGTACGATTGATTCCCGAATATGTCCCGAAATCCCGATGTCCCGAAATATGTCCCGAATTCCCGATGTGTCGGTATAACAGCAATAAGATAAAAAAATATATTTTTTGACCACCCGTAGACACTTCGGTCCAGATTCCGTCGCTTCAAAACAGCACTTCTCGGAACTGCGCTCAGTCGCTTATTGCTTTCGAGTTCTAAAATTAACGCTTTTTAAATATCGATTTCAGCTGAACGATGGAATGCCTGATTCGACTGTTAGAGATTCGATACATCGCGTTTTCAGCCTTAATAGTTACCTATAGGTATATGTATGTAGGTATAAACGAATACATAAATAGTCGCCGTATTTTAATCTAAATTCATGGATAAAAACGCAGAATACTCATGTAAATATTTGTTTTTATTGCGAAATATTACTTGCTGTAGCACTAGGCTAGGCTATGTTAATTAGGTTTTTTGATAGTGGTTTATATCTAATTCAACCTCCCGACCCGAGCGTACTGCGCTCAAATACTAGCTTTCAGCTTGTTATTGAGAAAACATGCATTTTAATATTATTTATATCATATGCTGTGATGGTAAAGAGAAATATCGAAAAGAAACCTGCACACCTTAGAGCTCTGATGATGTTATCTGAGGCGTCTGAAATCTGCCAACTCGCACTTAGTCAGCGTGGCGGAGTAGGTATGGTTCTAATTTTTCTTTCTCATTCTGCGAGAAGTTGCGGTCGAACAATAAAAAGATGATGATAATGAAATATGTATTTCTTTTAAATACACTTAATGAATATGGTGAAAAAAACTAGGGGTTTTTATTGAGGTCAAAAACTGTTCTTTAGTCGTGTGTCCTCTGTCAACCAGCACTTGGCCAGCGTGGCAGACTACGGCCTTAATTTAGGCCTCTCGTTCTAAGCGGAGCCCCGTATCTCAATAGGGGAACTACAAAAGGGTTGAAAAAAAAATGAAGGCTAACTTTAACCACATTTTATGCTGACGGGAAAATCAATCACAGATAGTAGATAATAACAGTTGGAACTGAAAAAATTGGCATTACCATAAGCTTTCAAAAATTGTCCCAGGGTCCACCGCACCTTCTCTTGGTCTCTTGGGTCTCCAAACTCATAAGAGAAAATCCTTAATGAAACAGACAAATATTTTGAATAATCAAAAAAACTTCAACAAACCTGTATGACCCTCATCGGTAGCCCGGTCTCCTTGGCCAGTTGCTCCCGTATGTGTCTCGTGGGTTTGGGCGTCTGCGAGAACGCCGACTTGAGGATCTCCAGCTGTTTCGCCTTTATCGTAGTCCGGGGCCCTCTCCGCTTGGAGCCGCCGTTGCCGTCGTCCGGGGATTTGTTTTCCGCCTGACTGTCCCTGGTCTCGGGGTCGCCGTCCAGCGAGCCCTGGCACGGGAAGAGAAACTATTGAATGCGACCATGTGGTCCGCTCCCACGCTAAAGGTGAGGGATGGCTGAATTGGACGTTCTTAACGTTCTTACAATACATCGTACTCAACTGTTTTAATATAAACTTGTAGGTATGTTCTAATCAAATTATCAGATTAACCTAAATCGAAAACAATGGAAATTATATCACACTTCATTGATAACGTTATTTTGATTGATACAGATATTTTTGTATTGTTACAACTAACTAATGTCAAACCAACCTGATCTTCTGAGTCTTCGTGCGGCTTAGTATCACCATTGTGGGAGTGTTCAGAATGCAGAGCTGGGTGCGGCGCGTGGGCCGGACTGCTGGAGTTGTTGGCTGCTCTCGCTTCTTCTTCCTCCTCCTCATCAGACCCTGAACCTAGCAGGGAGTCTGCTGTGGAAGACATTTTTGAATCAGTTGTTGGGTCATAACAAATTCATACATTCAATCTAATACTACAGGGCATAGAAAATGTTTCATTTTCTTAAAGATCAAATATGTATAGGCATTTACTTACTCACCACCTATTCCGTCGTGGGACTTAAAAGTAACTGGTGAAACGTGGAAGTGTTTTACATTCCTCTGCCTACCTCTTCGGGGATTACAGGCGTGATGTTACTTTTTTTTTAAATGACACTCTCTCCGCTTCGGAAAATGCCTCGCTATGGAGAAGAAGCGGCGAAAGAAACTCCACAGGTGTGCTATTGCATCTTTTAAAATAAGCACTGATGTTAAAATATAAGCTAAATATTGTTTGTGGAGCTGATGTTACATCACACCAAGCACGTTTATCAATTAAATGATCGTACAAATATATTCAGTCCCAATACATGAAGTATATATAAAGGCTGCCTTACAGCACTGCAGTCTGCGACATGTCGTGTTGTGTAACAGCAGTCTACCTCCAGCGTGATACATTACGCGCATGCTCTGCTGAGCATACGTCTTAATGGAACTACTCGCCCCCAGCGCCCTGCCTCCCCGTGTGTACACACCCAGCCTCCCCTTAGGCACTTCCTTCTTTGAACAACCACAAGCGAGAGACCGCTAAATGATGTACTATGTTCTCAAAACCATCAAGCGACGAATGAACCGTGTTTCATGGAACTGAGATGGGTAACCTTCATGATAATCTTGACATGAAATGTCAACTCCAAATGGTTCCAATAAAAAAATTAACAGGTACCAATTCCATCATATTCTGAGTTCAATCCCGTAGCAACAGTGGGAGGATGGGTCGATGATGACAATGGTGAGTGCAGGTACGAAGCCGCGATCTCTCTCTCTCTCTCTCTCTCTCTCTCAATCGCTCTCCCTTTCTTTACTTCCAGCGATGTACGGACATTGATAATATTAAGAAAGTGACATACGAAATCTGACCTTTCTAGATTTATCTCTCTCTCGTACCTAAAGCTTTTTCTAAATGATTCTTTAATTCCGTCCCTCGTTAGTTTGCTAGTTAGTCGTCAACACTGAGACCAGTCCTTTGCTTTTAGTCAGGAAACAGAAACTTTTCTGGTTTTTTTCCTGCGAGCGCCCGTAAATTCCGGCGAAATTCCTCGTCTACTTTTTGGCAGTCCTCATTTTTGCCGAGGCATCTGCTCTGATTTGGACCGAATATTTTAATTAATTTTGTTACCCCGGCGTTACTTTTACGAATTACAAATGCCGAAACTTAACGGAGTGAAGGCCGTTCAATAATGATGTCCCTGTTGTGTTGTTTCCTTTTTTTTTTCTTTTTAAAAATATCCTGTATGACTTATTTACATATTACAGTTTTTTATGTGTCATAGTATTGAGGATATAACGATTATTCTAATTCTGATAACACCTATAATTCGCTAATATACTTTTATCGTACATCTTTGTACGGTTTTAGCATGAATATCAACGAAAAACTGACAAGTTGAAAGATGCTAGAAAGAATTAGCAATTATTGGAGTGCTCCCATATAAAGTTATCCATAATCGCCCGTACAATATTAATAAGATCTAAAACAACTAACAAAATACCTAATAACTTATTATAACATCTTTTATCGAATATTATCATTATAGACTCTGGATTGCATTTTCCTCATATTTAAAAGATATTTATTATAATGTCAGGAACGTTAACTCTAATATCTCTTATACTAATTCAAACAAAGCAAAGGACCTATCAATGAACCGTGACTCACACAAAGCGCGAAGCCGCGAGGTGGCTGGCGGGCGGGTCGACACCCAATTGACTGCAATTGCCCTGGGAACTTGCCGCTGCTCACCAGCCAGCTGTAACCTCGATCCAACTACTTTCAAACAATTGCATACACAAGTTTTTTTATCTATTATTATCTATATATTAATGCGCAACTCGTAGTAACAGTACAAAGGTACTGTTACTACGAGTAGTGTCAATTGACATAGTTAAAGTTTGTATAGAAGAGTGTCATTTGACACAGTTAAAGTTTGTGTAGAGGAGTGCATAAAGGTGAAACTTTTATATTATGTAACTTCACGTTAATGTTGACAAATGACGTTTCATACAACAGAGGCGACGGTTCTTAGAAGCGCAGGATTTTTTAAACAAATATGATTGTTATAGGTACAACTCTAACCAAGGTCTAACTAACTCTACGACAGGTCCCCTGTATATTAAAACCTAAATTTCTAAGCTGGTTAAAAATATAGAAACGATGATCATGTCATGAATACTGCGCAAGCGATTCAAATATAGTTATTTAACGATTTTCTATAAAGTAGAAGCGTTATTAACAAAAATTTCCAGTTTGCACGTCCTTTGTAACACCGTTTTGTATGCAATTTAACATGCAAACGGTTATAACTAAATTGAACACATGCGACTTTTAATATTATACGTACAATAACATTCACTTTATATTCATCCGACACAATATCATTGCCAAATAAAATAAGAGCATTACTCATTCGTGCGAAGTCCGAGATTTTAACATCTGGACGTTAAAACATTCGTAGTGCTAACACCTGCTTTCCCATGCGAGTATCAAGACTGGTTTGTTGGTACTATAGCCGCATCGTTCAAGAAATAATAAAACTATATTTTATATAACTCGAATTATTTATCGGGGAATAAACTGATTGGTGGAGCGGAAGCGTACCGGACGGTACAGGTTTCGATTCCCAGCGGGCATAATGTTTTTGTAACGGACTATCGTTGGCTCATCGTCTGGATTGTGTGTATGTTATGATTTCTGTGTATGCAATGACATTCCAACAAAACGCTGTTTTGTGCGTTTATAAATATACTTTAATAATCATGTCACGATTTGATATGATAATGTGGAAAGGGATAAGCGTTATGTCCGGCTACTGTCTAATATTCGCAAGTACTCAAGGCGGTTTTCTATATAACTGGCAATGCTTTAGTTATTCTGAGCGCTTTAATTACTGTTATCATTATTGCAACCTACCTTAGAGTTCAAAAAAAATGTTTTATAAGGCGTTTGTGGCCTGCCAACCCGCACTTGGCCAGCGTAGCAGATCTCATTCTGAGACGATACCCATGTTCAAACAGTGGAACAATAAAAGGGCCAGAAAAAAGATTATTGAATAGAAAAACCTTGGTCGAGCTCAGGCTTAACATATAACATGTGGCTTGGGATCGTCTCACGAGGTGTTAAAATTGAAATCTGCGTACATCATAGTACGTATGGAGAGTCAGAAGTCTTCCAAACCCGCGTGAATATATGAAGAGAGTGATGAATGTAGAAGAAGTGCGGCAGGTCTGTAAGGAATAGAAGTATTTAGCATTCGATTCTCTCGGAATAACCATTGAAGCACCTGGCGTGAAGATATGTATGTATGCCATGTTATATTATTTACGTAAAAACACACCCTTTATGTGGCTTGTTTGTGTGTTATATAGTCTTAATTTGAGATGTGTGATACTACTCATTGCAGAGCGCGCCACACCCCGCCACATGGCGCGGCTGATCAAAAGGTTGCATTCCCTAAGCTGACATTTCACGTCGCTTCGCCATAACTCTGTGATTCTAGGTACTTGGGGCCGCGGTAAATACCAATTTATTAGTGTTTACTTGCAATTTATCAGCCTTTCAATATTGTATAAGTGTGGAAATGTAGCTTACATTAGTCCCGCCTCTGCCTGTCCTCTCGGGCACGGTTTATGCTAGTAGGCTTGTGATTTTAATTCGGTAATTATGAATAGGTCACTTTATATATATATTATTTTATTTATTTTATAAAAAAATTGACTTCATATTATTAAAATGTATATAAATATCGACGCACAAATATATCGATCTTATTCATATCTTTTTAAATAACAAAGTGTCAATAATAACAAAGCACGATGTTGGAAAATTTTACCATTTATGTACACATCAAGAGAATCCTTGTAAAAATTACGTACAATATTTCTTTGGTACAGAAAATACGTCACAACTTGAAAGTGAAAAAATATACGACATTACAGATATCTACATCTAAATTATTCATACGTTCGGAATGTACTTATAACTACATTAAAGCGTCCTTCAGGTCGCGCGAGGGTCACGCGAGTCAGGAGTGTCAGAACGCGGTACAAAAGTACGACCAAAGGGCGTACGGAACGAATTCATTTGACGTCATACAAAGAAACGT
>DWFO01005535.1:0-10469 GCA_018246595.1 Mimoniades nurscia nurscia
ACAATGTAGGATGTAATAGCCACTTGTACATAGCTACCCATTTATATATTATGCAGCAAAGAACTTACAGGATATTATCTTAATATTTAGTAACATAATATAATATAACGCTTGTATTTCCCCAAGGGATAGGCAGAGGAGTGAATCACATCATGAAATAGAGGGTGAACTTATTACTATTCACCTTCACAAACCCAAGCTACGTGCTACTAGAGGGGATCTCAAATGAAAAATAATCAGTCATATTTTGCACGACTGTGGGATCCAATCCAGGTACTTTAAATCAGCAGTAGCGCCTGTAATGATAAAACCAGCTAGGCAGTTATGAAAAAAGATATTACTAAATATACAATAAAATGAAACTTTCATTGTTTTCGTTTACCATGTCCAGCACTCGCTGCCCTATCTAACCCATGAGGAACCTGGTATGAAGGTATACGAGTATATGAATATATGTATGTATGTATCCTGTCAATTTTCGATATATATTCGTCTGAGATCAAACAGTAGCATGAGATATAAATTTATAGAGTATACTCTTTGAAATAAGAACCTCGATAAGGTTCAAACTTGAAATAAAAATAAATTACTGTCGAATTTGAATTATTGGCACTTGGAATTGGAATTATTGAATTATCGTCGCCGGGTTTTTAATTCAACGCATTACTCGGCGATAATGATGGCAGACGAAGATGTAACAAGCGATTGAAATGAGTTTTTTTACAAAAACCGATCCTTATGCGTCAATTACGTTAGCAAAGTTAATAGATCGTTAATAAATTTTACAAATAGTCGATATATGTATAGTACTGGTGAAACGTGGGAATGTACTAAAGTGGGAACGTACTAAAGTGCGAATGTTCATATGTAGTTTATCAGCTCGTTATCATAACACATCGATATATTATTATTATTAATCACAAACTGTAATTAATGTTGGCATTGGGCATGTATTATTATATACCAAGATATTATTATTGTTTAAAAAAAACTTGTGTCAAAAAATAAAAAATAAATAAATTGTTAACGATGCCTATTTCTCTGTTCAGTTAAAATAGCCACGTTAACAGGTAATTGTGATGTTTTTGCCATGTTTCTCTGCTGGTCACATGTACGTTCTTTAATACGCTCTGACGACAACGGTACGTTATTTTATGGGTTCTTATTACTACCATGGGTGGTGCCCGTTTGTATTCGCATAGACTACGCTGTAAAGTGAAGAGTGCTGGGAATTAAATTGTAGAGTTTGCGCGGGTCGCCTTCAACAACAGTATGGGGAATTATTTTGCATTTTTCGTATTACGTACATATAATGAATGAAAAAAATATGAAAGGAGCCTTCTATAGCGGCGACTATATTTGATTAAGTACGAACATATACTGCGCGGCTCACCCTTGACATTGGGACTAATCCTTTCACCACGATGGCTGATCACTCGCGATCATCTATCGACTGAATGAAGAAGAAGAATGAAAAATTATGAACACTGACGGAATGAATCACTTATTCCATAGTGGGACGTAAACGTAACTGGTGAAACGTGGGAGTTTGCTACACTCCTCTTCAGGAAGAACAGTCGTGATGTTACGGTTACAAAACATTTTGAAACGGTACTTTTATTCTCCGGCTATTTAATAATGTTGGATTTAAGTATGTATATGCATATGCAGTTACCCGAAGAAATAGCGTTTTGCTATTAAAATGTACTAATAGGAATAAAAATGGCTACAGGATATCTCTTCTAGCGGACGTGGAACTCCGTAACATCTTGCGTACTACATGCATCTTGATTACTTGTCTAACTTTACATATATATAGGTTAGGGTTTATAAGAATAAAATACGCGGTATAGGCTCCTTTATCATGTGTTCTTATGTTATAAGATACTAAGAGCACGACGTTAAAAAACATTTTTTATATGTCGTTTTTAAGTTTTCAACGCTATGTAAGTTAACGCTATATTAATATTAAAAACATGTCATTTCACGCCTGTAATCTCCGAAGACGTAGGCATAGTAATGTAAAACACGCCCTTGTTTCACGAGTTACATTTACGTCCCACTATGGAATAGATGGTGAGCCTATTGCCATACATTGGGCACATATCCAGGCTCCGAGCCACTGTTAGAAAATCTAAGTTAGAAAAATCCTATAGTACCCAGAATTTGAACCCAGAACCCAGGACCGCGTGAACGGCAATTGCACTTGCATCAAACTCGACTAACGAGGCAGTCATATATTTATATTAATATTAAAGATAGTGAATAAAGTCTAATACCTCGTATAATTAATTGTACAATGAAAGAGCATCATAACCATAACCAATTTGCCTGAAGGTGTGGTAGAGACAGACTCTACGTATATTCCCTGTCTACGTCTTTTGAACGTTTTATATGCAGCCCCGCAGCGAACGTGAATAACAACTCGGCGGGCAATTATTGAGGCTTTACAGCGCTATTCCAAGTATCCTTTTTATTATTTTTGTTTAACTTGCGTAGATATTACGATGCTGTATCGGGAGCATTATTGGCAAATGTTGTTTTTTCTTTTTCTCAAATCCTTAAGAGTATAATAATATTTTTAATAGAGATGTGTAAAATGTTTAAAGTATAATTTGAGTAATAAATATAACATAATACTCTTGTATATCACCTAAAAACGCAGAGTAGTGTATATACAACATTTGTATGACTTTATCTTTATTACAGTAAGTTTTGCGTTATTTAACGAAGCACGACAGGTGTGTAAGAATAGAGGTATTTGGCACTCTGTGCTCAATGCTTACCTCGCAAGGGACCTGGCGTGAAGATATGTATGTATATATTATTACTGTTGCTTTTAATTAGGAACAATATAAACTCAGCGTTATTTATAACTTCGGCAGCGTATAAATACGGCGTCGTAAATTCTCCACCGCTTCGCATTATTTGAATTTATATTAGACCAGGTTCTGGTATGTTATTAAATAAATTTATATGAGTTTACTTCTTTTTTACAATAGTGCAGTAAGTCAAAACATTCCTTATAGATGTGATGTAGCGTCGGTGTTCATATAAATTTTATGGACGCGTAATAAATATTATAACTGAAAATTATATCTGTACGTTTTGTTTATTAAGAAAGTGATGCACTCGGTTTGAAAAACCAAATATTACAAAATATTTTTTCTCTTTTCGGTAAATCGATTTTGCTTTTTCCTTCTTACACACAAATTTGATGTATTTCCTTATTGAGGCAATAATGCCATATATATTTATCATAAAACTAGATTTTATTGTAAATAGACTTTCCTGTGTATATTCTACTACAAGTATAATATGCTTGTAACATGATATCTATTACTATTAGGTTCCCCACAAAAGACATCAACGCGTAAAGTAAACTACAATTCAGTATTTGATGTAAATATTACAATGTTCGTTTAATATTGAAAAATATTTAATAAATTGAATAAAATTTTTAAATAATGTATATGTAACATGAAAATTTTTAATTCGTTTTTCCGTCGACGTCGTCACATGTTAAACCACCTACAAACTACATAGGTACATACTTTCTGAATACAGTGATTCGTAAGCCTAGCTGAGTTGCAAGCACAAGCAAAAAATCCGGCTGAGTTAGAATTTATGTGTTCAACTTCTATTCAGAACGATTTGTATGATGTGCACAAAAATGTTCGAACAACACGAACGAACACATACAAGAGTATGAATTTTTATTACATCACCACACCAGGGCTCTTAGGGGGTTGATAAAGGGTATCGAGTGCCAAGTATCTTTGGCATTGTCGTTATTTTACAAAGTAGATATTGTACTCGTATACGCCAGCCACGATCGAGGTCGAAGTGTACTTTCTTAAGGTAAAAGCCGCGAACAATGACCCGATCGGAGAGATATCGAAATAAATTAGGTTCCTGGGACTCACTGAGACAGCTACATCTGTAAAGGTCAGCGACGTCTCATGCTCTGATTGCACACTACACTACAGTGTATTTTGTATTTATTTTGTATACACACCATTTAATTCAATTTATGTACCTATAAATGTCGTGCTTTTTAAAATGTCAAAGGTCGAATTGAATCAACGCAATTTACTGTTATTGTTCCAAGACATAGTGTTTTTGTTGCTTGTATACGATCAAATTATATAAAAAAAAACAGTTGTAAATTTCATTGCCTCGTTTACTCATCGTTGGTAGAGTGGTTGCAACGGCGACAGCTAATGGAGAAGGCCTGGGTTCAAATTTTACGTCGGGTACAATGGTTTTTTGTAACTTATATTTTCTAGTATAACAGTTACTTCACGGTAGAAATAGGTTTGTATGATATACGATAATTGCCTTTTTTTAGGCGTCAATTTGGAATGGAATGTAGCAAACTGCCATAATTCTCCAGTTACGTTGACGTCCCACTGTGGAATGGGTGGTAAGCGTATTGCCATACATTAAGCACATATACAGACTCTGCGTTATTAGAAAATTCTAATAGTGTCCGACTCGAAACTTGAACCCAGGACATGTCGATTGGCAGTCGCGGTTGCAACCAACACGACGCTATTAGTCATTTGTCATATTTCTATTCGAGGGTAGTTCAATAATGTTCGAAATATATTGCTCGTAGAACAATAACAAAGTTGTAGTACTTATTCTGCCATTATTTATTGTAGGGAGTACGATTGGCTTAAGGCGATTTTTGTTTAAATCGTGTGCGGCGGCGTTCGCAGGCGGGACCTCGTTTTTATGCGACTTTTTTACTAGTTGCACGGCTCGCTCGCCCTGGCCTCAGAGATGTGGTTAAGCGGGTATACACACTTACCGTGTTCTCACATAACTGTTCCTCTAAATAAAAACATGGTTTCCTTAGTGCTAGCATAACCTAACGCTTGTATTTCGTCGAATAGGTAAGCAGAGGGCTGTAGAACTTTCACATTTCATTAGTGACGTTATATATTCTATGCAATGGGTGAGCCTACATATCGGGCCCAAATCCAGATACCGAGCTATTACTGGGCTTATCAACTTATTATCAACTATTAACAACTTATGTAAAAATCGTTTTAGTTCCGTGATATTACTAATACTACATTTGTTTTCACCTTGCAACAATAGTTTGTGTGAAGTTGTTAATGTGTGTGTAAAACAGTAGACCATCTTAGGCTTCATGAGTAGCGACGTGTTTGTGATCAGCCTCGATTAGGACAGATAGTAGTTATACACGTACTACGTTGCGTTACGTGTTACGTTGAGTGTCTCGTTTGGTTGAATGGTTGCAAGTGCGAATGCTCGATCGAGAGGAGCTGGATTCAAATCCCGGATCGGGTACTATCAGATTGTAATTTCTGGCAGCAGCTCGGACTCTGGATTTGAACCCAGTGTATGGCAATACTCACACCCTATTCCATAGTCGGACGCAAACGTAATTGGTGAAAAGTGGAAGCGTGTTCCACATTGCGTACCTGTTCTGGGATTACCGGCGTTATATTACGTTAACTTTTAAATTGCCTGTACTTGCCGGTTGCGTACATCGTACATATATTTTGTATTGTGTACATGCTACTTAAGCAAAGGCGTGGTCAGCTATTGATAGGTAATATTTTACCAAGACAAACATGACTATGACATGTCGCTTTTTATATTAAACTCTGTATAATCGGTGCTGTGCACCTGGCATTATGAACTCACGGTATTCGCCGATCAAGGGTCTTAAAAATTACAATATAATCTGTAGGCAGACAACTCTAGACAACTCTGCTTACAGATTGAACTGTGATTCTTAGTTTTTTATTATCACTGGATTTTGACTTAATTGTTTTGTTTACAATATTTACTATATTTAATACGTTTATGCGCAAAAAATGCGAATATTGTCCGTGTTTGTTGACGAAGGAGAACGAGTCTTATTTTGACCGAACAGCTTGGACACTGAATGATGGGAGAGTCAGCAGGCCCTGGAATCTAAGAGAAGAGTTGGCAACATAGAACAAGTAAGTAATGTTTCTTAAGGAAAGATACTATGTGTTCTTTGCCTACCCGGAAAAGGACTATAATAATAAATGTTTTGTTTTAAAAGTTGATAGTAAAGGTTATATATGTACCGACTTAACTCACGCATGTTTTGAGGTACTACCAGACTAGTTTAGGGCCTACTCGAGGTCATTTTTCATGAGTTCCCGCCGACTGCAGCGAGGTCGCACCGAAGATACGAGTATATTGCCAGTTCTGAAGACGGACAGTTCTTCAGACGAGAATACAGTTGTTTTAAAACAATTATTTCACGACAATTATTTTAAGAAATTATGTGTATAACTAATAATTGTTTCATATTACTATTTATGTTTTTCGGGGTAAAGGAATAAAATGTTATTTATATTATTTAATCACTATACCGGGTCGATTACGGGATAAGTAGAGAACAAAAAGCAAATACGTAGCATAGTAGTTTTAAAACGTTATTAAATTTTCAAATTGCGCCCATTATGGGGCTATCGATTTAATAATGTCCGTAATAAATTTAATGGTGTACACTATTACCGGAGTAGATTAAATTCAGGTGTAGTCCAAACTCCGGATGAGACGAATGAGAGGAAACCAGTTTTCTAAATGTTACCTACAAACCTTTATTGTTCGAAAGCTGTTTCTATGAGATCGGTAATCATAGTAAGCAGGAATAATAAAACAGGTTGACTCACAGAGTAATTTCAACACAGAGCCAGAAAATTATATGTCAAAGCAAAAAAGAAAAAAATATTTTATGCTTGTGTTCATTCAAATCTGCGTATAATTTTAACCGTACCTAACTCAACATTATATTGTTTCATAAGAAGTTAATAATAATATTTTCAAAAGTCCGTTTACAATAATATTTTCAAAAGTTCGTCAATAATAATCATTTCAAAAGCTCGTTAATAACAATACTTTCAAACTGTCCATGTGACGTTCAATGTCATCATTATTTTCAACTTTTTTTATAGCTCTGTCCTACTTCGTAAGGGACCTAGTGTGAAGATATATGTATAGGTATGGCTTTTCTATCCCGTTCGCTAAGTGACGGTTGGTAGACTTTAAGCTCCTTAGATAAACTCACGGAAAGTTTTAAAATGTGTAGATTTCCATTGATACTATTGAAATACTATCTGTGAAGTGGCAGTAAAGAGCAGGAGCACCAGTTAAATCGGCAGTTTTTTTTTAAAGTAATTGAATGACAGAATATTTATAGATAAAATATTTATACAGTCACATCACTCTAAAGAGCTTTCGGTAAGCAAGCAATTATTAATTTGTGCTTTCAATAAAACTTAATTTTTTTTACATTATTATTGAATAAAGCAATTGTATCTTAAAACGTATTACCTGAGAATTAAAATTAGTTACATTATACATATGAGAAGAGTTTACCCTGGACTTGTATGTCATTATTAATTGTACTATATTTTACGTATACTCACGCCTGAAAGACCCTAAAAGGTTAGCAGAGGAGTGTAGTCCACTCTCACATTCCACCAGTTACGTTTACGTACCACTATGGAATAGGGGGTGAGACTATTGCCATACACCATACACAGCTATACAAACTTCGATCTATATTTATGGCCGTTCGGAAGTCACTGCTAACTTCTAAGTTAGAAATAACCAACAGTATCCGACCCGGGATTTGGATTTAGGACAGGTGGACCAGCAGTTGTGCTTGCAACCACTTGACCTAAGATGCGGTCATTAATTATGGAGGAGTCAGAACTTGCCCTAACAGGTGCGCGTGTATGAAGATGGTGATAAATGTAGAAGAAGCACTGCATGTATATTATGTAAGCCTTCCTGCCTACCGCGTGTTTGATCTGGCGTGAACATACGCATATATGTAAATTTAATCTGTAAGTTTGTAAGTTGTCTATACGGCAAGCGGGTGTTTCTCGCAGGCGCTTCAAATTGATAATGATACCCTTAGAGACATTGCTGGCGGTACAGCGTCGGGGCAAGGGTCAAACTGAGTCGTTTTGTTTTTATATGACGATGCGCTATCAAGTACATACAAACATAACACGCAGACCGAACATCTACCATAATAAGGATTTACTTGTGAATATTCATTACACGTATTGTTTAAAATTATAACTAACAAATAAATTATAGTAAGTTTACGCTACATTTGACTTTCTTAGGTAGGTTATGAAATTTTCCAATTGTGTAATATTCGAATTTATGAAAATTCCCAGCCTTCATGTCTAGACTTTGTGTACAAAAGCCATGGAAGAAAGCTTGGCTTGTATCTATTGTAATGAGCTCTCAGGAAATTACTTTATAGTAAATAGAAATAAAATAATCATCAAAATGAACAATTTTCGGATAACAAATTATAAGAAATCAATACGTTGTAATTAACTTTAATAAATTAATATACTTAATTTCTAATATTTTCAAATCATAGAATGGCAAATGAGAGATGTCTGCCGTGGTTAATATAAAAATGGTACGCAAATTTTAATGTAATTTAAGCATATAAGTACTTATAATAATTGTTAAAAATTTAACTGTGATAACATACCAGAAATCTTATTCCACGTTTAACAATAAAGAAATCCTTGTTCCAATCTCCTACGTCGTGTAAGTATGCTTAATGGATTTCAAGTCTTGATCATTGTAATATTCATCTCGATTTAAGTTTCCCATTCATCTATTTTACGAACATCTTTCGGACGTCTTATCTCTAGATGATAAATAACTTACCACCCATCGAGAGTACTGCGATGGACCCTTTGTCCACTGATATAGGCCTTTTCAAAACCCTTCTTTTCTCTAGGATTATACCCGCAGTCATACAAATCGTCATTATGTTCTTGCATTAGCTGATTTAAATTTTAATGCAATTGAAAATTATTTATTATGGAATTCAATTGGAATGTGTGCTTGGCTACATGCGAACTATGGCCGTAACCTTTCTCATATATTCTCATGTAGTACTTACTATATATGTTTTTCAGTAGTCTGGGCACCATAGCACAGCTAAATTTGAGATTTTTTCTACAGTTTGGTAGAGTTGGTGTAGAGTCAGCTTGCAACAAGCTAGAAATTTTAAATAATGTGTGTTTGATTATATATCTACCGGCTTAACTCACGTATGTTAGTTAGGGAATGCCTGACTAGTTTTGGATGTTTTTGAAGTCTTCGCCATGAGCTTATGCTGACCGCAGCGAGGTCATAGAGGAGGCTATAGATAATGGGTAGTGGACTACGTGATGTGTATTACAAAAAACAACAATTAAAATAAAACATTCATTGTTTACGCTCTTACTCAAGGCGCTAAACAGTTTGTAGTCAAACAGTGGTATAAAGTAGAGATTTGTTGAGATATACTCTGCCATAAGAACTTCGATCCCTTGAAATTTAATGAATTAAATTATTTTCATTGCTTGGCAACTAGCTTTAATACATATAAATATACGTTTAGTGCCCATTTACGTCCAATATAACAGATTTAATGGACAACGTCAATTTGATAAGGCTCAACGGAGGCTGGCTTGCTGATAGACTGAAAGATGTAGAGTCGAGGGGATTATTATACAACCTAAACACTTTTACTTGACACTATCATTATTATTGTAAATACTTTTGTTGTCATTGTTTTTTTTTTACTTAGCACGAAGTGTTCTCTGCTTGCCCCGTGTGAGACCTGGCGTAATGTTATAGTAATAATAATTTAGCAGTATAGGATGTAAGCGTAACCATTTATGATAATGACAATTTAATTGTTATTATTATTCCATTATCACGTTAGGTCATTTGTAGGGTAAACAGAAAACACCTAATGACAAATACCTAAATATGTATAAATATATATCCGATAAATGTAGAGAACGCTTTTGAGTTCTGCAGGATTGAATATTTTTCCCAATCCGCACTCTACGTGCGTATACATTTTTAGACATTCTCATTGATACCTTCTTTAAGATTTATAAAGTATAGAAGTAATCTTCACCGGTAATAAAGGTACTTATGCATTGTTATGTGCACTTAATGTCCAGAACACGACCAGTATATTATCATTATGAAGCAGCTCAAAGGTTGCTTTGGTGGGTTATTTATAAAAGTGGTGGTATTACGCGAATGGGTTTCGAACGACTTTGCGAATACACCCCCCGTCTCGGCGGCTCGTAATCGCGGGCTTTGGTCTCACAATGAACTATTGGGTATGGTTCATACTCTCGGTGAGGTTCATCGAATTTTAGATGAGGACATATAATATATTGAGTGGTTGCAAGCGCATCAGCCGATCAAGAAGTTGCGGTTTCAAATTCGGGGTCGGTTACCACGTTGGATTTTTCTCCTTTGGATTTGTAGTAGAAATTTCTAACAATGGCCCGGTGTTATATATTAGACTTACCATTTATTCCATGACGAGACATAACTCGTAATTGGCGAAACGTGGGAGTATGTACATAAACCTATCAAACCTTTGATACAGAGATACCAAAGCG
>DWFO01005536.1:0-10468 GCA_018246595.1 Mimoniades nurscia nurscia
ACGAAACACAATAAAAACCCAAAAGTGTAGTGACTTTCTCTACATATATATATATATATATATATATATATATATATATATATATATAACACAAAAAAAATCTTAGATCCAGTTGCAAAATTAGACTGTTTTTATTTTGATTTAGCACTCGACACGTTTTGGGTTAACCTTAATACCTTAGCACATTAAACACAAAATTTATTCACGCATAAATAAAATTAATTATTTGATTCTATCTTTGTCTTTAAGTGTTTCTTTTGTGGGTTTGGCAAATGAGCATTAAATAGAATAAAACACAACGCGAAGTGGTTTTATTATCTCACCGAATTCCACGGACGATGTTTAATTACTGTATCTAATTTGATAAATTTAAATGTAGATAAAGGCGACTTTTAAGAAATTGTAAAAAAAGCAACTAGTATTTTTTCTTTGTTGTATTTTCGACGGACTACCGCATTCAGGTAGGTATGTGGGTCAAGTATTTCGCTTTTGTATTATTTTCTGCATTTGACTCGACTTAACCTGAACAGCTTAATAAGTTGTAGAAAGCAGATACTTGGAGATTAGGTGAAGTTGAAGGTTTGGAATAGGAATTACAAGCGTTTACAATGTGCGATATTAATAGTCATAAACATTCCTTAAAGTTTACAATTGAACTCGAAATAACGATTGATCAAATACTTGATTTCCAGGTGGCTATTTCATTTCTCTGTAACTCCAGTGCCCAGTTTCTCGCTGCCTGACTTCACTTAAAGTTCATTCGCTATTCTTTTAATTGTTTCTAAGTAATTAAATAATTAAATTTCTAAGTAGTTATATGATTAAACTGGCTCAGGCACCGCGGACTACAATTATAACCGTTTTTGTAAAGTGGTAACTAGCTAGGTAAATTAGTATATAAAATTGACAACTCCAAACAAAGTACGAAGCTTACAGTGGCAGAATTACGCCCCATTTTACATTTTATTATCTTTATATAACTTTCATGTAATTCTATAAAGAGCTGTTAAACAGTATTTTAAATCAAGCAGCAATTAATATATGTATGTGGATATTATAGCGACTTGAAAAACAAGCGAGTAGTGGGCAGTAAACAGTCATAAATAAGTTACCATCCTTAGTAATTGAACAGACTTTTTTATTTACTGTATTAAGGACAAAATCAGCGCATGTGGAGCTTCCGATAGATATGGACAGTGCACAAAAAAGATATTTAAGAAAAAAGCATTTTTCGTAAGTGGTTCACTTTACACACCTTATACGTACCGACAGCATATTAATAAAACGCATAAGTGATGATAACAATTACGACACCCAAAAGGTTTCATTTTCATTTCAATAAACATCAAACGATCTTAATTTATATCGCAAATTGTTTACTTCGATACAAACATGCAACCGCCGCCATGTTATTAATATACATATATGTATGATATACATATTATGTATGTATAGTGAACTAAAATTAAACGTGTTTTGTAGCTATAGATTTTAATATTTACCTTTATCACAACAAAAAGTTCAAATGAAAGTTTACATATCTATATGGAACTATGTATTTGTATGTCTGTTTGTATGTGCTGCATGACTTCTCATCGCAGTTTATAAAGACCTAAATCTCGTCCAAAGTTCATACTTTGGAAGTATGTGATTTCATACACATATTTTATAAAACATGTTTATATTTTAATTTTCTTGTAGAAATTTTTAGTACTGTATCGAAGTTATAATTTTTGGCCAGTTGATGGCAGTAGGATCACCCATTAGTATATAGTGTGTAGGAAACGTTGCCCACAAATCGCGGAAATGAACTACAGTCCTCTGCCTACCTCTTCGGGTATTTCAGGCGTTTCGTTTTTTAAATTGCAAATTCTATCAGAAGTTGGCTCCTCAAGCTTCACTATCCATGAGAATTGAGTGATAATACAGTGTATCTGTTTACTGCCTGTTCAAAGTCGATTACAATGGTATACCTAATGCTTAAAAAAATTATGTATGTCATTAGCTATTATTATTAAAAAAAAAAACATTTCATACAATTATGAATAAATTTAGCTAAGATGAAAAGGAACCATTGGCCAATGCATTAATAACATGGAATTGAAATGTTCATTACGAAGACGTGAAATATACATAATTATGTATTAATTTTAAAGTAGGTACCGTCAATGAGCAAACCCGCGACTATTTATTTGTATGACAAACGAAGATTTGAGTTTAAATAAAACTTTAGTGGTATAAGATTCGTTGAGGAATCTTGGAATATATCTTTTTTTCACTTTTTGTTTTGCTCAGTTGTTTAGGGTCGGAGTACGTTGCTCATTTGTGGCCGGATTAACAATAAAAACGAAATTTGATCATTGTGGTCGAGGCGTGGTGCTTTGTTAAGGGGTAGTTAGTTATATTTCAATTACCAAGATTGTTATACAATTATGAGACTGAAAAAAAGGCTCAAATATTTTTAATCACTTATATATACACCTAAAGTAAAATTAAGGATATTGTGAAAACAAAGTGAAATAACGATGTTTTCTCGAGTGTTCGAAGCTCAATATTCATACCGACTGTTTTTAATGAAGGTTTAAGTTGTAAATATATTTAATTTATTAAAACTGTAAATTATTTTATTTTAAAACATATTGACATTATAAATAGGCGTAAGGTATGATGAAATGAAAAAAAAAAAAAACATTAGTGGCTTTTTTGTGGAAATAAACTTTTAATGTTCTTTGTGACTGAAGTCAGGTCACGCGGCAAAGCATAAAATATATACTAGTTAGATTCTTAATTTATTTTTAAATCATTATCTATTTGTTCTTAAAGAAAATTAGCCGCCGTCATAAAGTTTAACGATAAAATTATCTACTGATAAATGACTGTGTTTTTTTTATAGGAGGCAAAAGTTTATAAAATCGACTTTTATATCCTATTTTATGTTTGAGATCGATGAGACAATGTTTTATTAGATAACTGTAACTTGACACTAAGAAATAAAACTGGACAAGCTAATCAAAAGATTTTTATCAACGTCATTAAAGAAAGTATTATAATAAAGCTTAATTAGTAACTTGAAAATTAATCAACGTAAACTTTATTTCATTAAATCATTAAATGTAAATAAAAATTTCACAAATTCAATAACGGGCTTTAGCGAAACACACAATATAGTTATATAAAAAACAAAACAATTACAGACTCAAGTTTGAAACTTAAATTGTTCAAACAGACAGACAAGCGGCGAATCCAAATTAAAAACTCGATCGCTTCACCTTAAGCGGGCGTTTGTGTTATCAGATCATTGCTTCGACCTGTCCCACGTATAAATCCAATATTTTACTGCTCAACCATTGTTATGCTCATTAACCCTTTTGTCTCATTAGCCCTGCCTTCATATTCCCGGCTATTTTCGTTACCGCCGATGACAGCTGAGATTAGATTCGTTTTTTTACCATCTACCTCTTTCTGTATAGGGTTACAAATAAAGGGCGTATGCTTCGCCTCTATATCAGTGTTTTTATGGACATTTCTTTTTTTTAGCCCATGACAATTTCTTGTAAAGCCTGCGTTTTATCATCGGACTGTAATTTAAAATTTTGGAATATTATAGTTTTTAAGTTGATTTACGCGGTGTTAGAAATTTTAAATTATCTGTGGAGTGTAGTCAACTTTCATTTGATTTTGGTTCTGGACTTGCTGTAATCGACGATTCAGCAAGTAGCTTTAACTTTTTGCAAATCTTCGTGTAACTGCCGAACTTATTCTTTTTTCCCGATTACGCCCACATTTGTCCCGTACCACTTAAGGGTGGCCACTTAATCGTATTAAATGCGAGTACATTAAAGCAATTAGCCTGATATCAGCGAAGAAATGATAAGTAAATGTTTTATACGCAACCAAGAGATATTTGATACTACACTACATTACGCTTTGTGTTTGCGCTGAATTTTTATTGTAATGTTTTTGTTTTATCAATTAATTTGTAACTCTTGTTTTATCTCTAAAAATAGTTAAGATGGTCATACATTTTAAATTGGCATACTTTATTTTATTAATCAAATATAAATTCATTGCGTAGTTTAGATTTATTACCATAGAAAACATGTTAATATCATCACTAATAAGTCAAATAATATATTGAATTAAAAGCTTGATATTTGGTAGATCCCTTAAACATTTAATAAAATATCGCAGTTTATATCTCAGTGCATTAATAAAAAGACAATATATTCAGCCGCGTCAATGAACTCTACATATTTTATAAGTACAAATAATTGAGGATTTACAATTGTCCCTTGGAAATCCCAACGCATGTTGAGCGATTCAATGGAAGCGATACACCCTTTATTAATAGGTGTGTAGAGTTCTCCCTTTAATGGTGTCCCATCGCAGGTTTGACAATGTCGGCGGCGAGTGCAAAGGCGCGGAACAGGTGTTGTCGCACGCGGCGAGCCTTTCAGCACACCGCAGATCAGATGATGCAAGTTGTAAGATTTGCGCGTGCGGAACAGTTTTCTATAATGTACGATTTTGTGGTGTATCAAACGTAACGTAACTTCACGCCTGTAATCCCCGAAGAGGTAGGCGGAGGAATGCAGAACCCTCCCACGTTTCACCGGTTACGTTTACGTCCCACTAACGAATAGGTGGTGAGCCTATTGCCATGCATCGGGCACATATCCAGACTCTAAACCACTGCTAGAAAATCTGAATTAAGAAAATTTTGTAGTGTTCGACCCGAGAATCTAATCCGGGACCTCCCGATCGGCAGTCGCATTTGCAACCAACACGACCAACGAGGCAGTCAATTCTACATAATATAAAACAAAATTTAAAATACATCATTTGAAGAACCAGCATTTATTAAATCAAGTGTTAAAATCCTGGAGAATGTCCGGTCGTACCGTCTGTGGGAGAAAATGTGCTAATGGATTTATTGTTGTATTTTATTACTCGCTGAAGTTTGTATTTTATAGTCGCATTCGTCCATGCCTTTCAGTTAAAGCTTACATATGAAAGCGGTGCCAATTTGTATCGTATTATCTGTAAGTAACTGTCACACAAACAGACAGATTGACGTCTATTTGTATAAGACAAGACGAATCTATCTTTTTTTTACATTTGTAGAAACTAGAGTTACATACTCAATACAATATTGGAAGCAGAAGTACTCTGCAGTCACTGTAAATTTTGTTTATTTGACTAGATACAGATGTAATGTAGTGGCATTTTTATTGCTGTATGTAGCTCAATATAATACATAGTACGAAACTTAAGAAGTGAATCGTGGAATTATGCTATAGTTTTCTGACTACACTTTCGGGGCACACAGGCATGAATATAAAAAAGTGTCGTCAAAACACATTAGTAGCTACACTAAGAACGGCGTTATGAGTGTACTTTTAATAAGTTAGAGTTAGCAACTATTTTTTACGTAGGATTGAAATCTCTTACAAATTGAGCTTTAAGAATTTATCAAAAATCCAATCCCTATAACTCTAAGCTTCAAAGGTAACTCATATCATCGTACATTTTAATATGTTCGTAGTTTCTACATTATACAGGACAATAACTTTAATTCCCTCATAAGGAATTCATAGCTTGCATGATCTACGTTTAATTCCTTTTTTAATTCCTTGAATAAACGTATTTTCTATCTTCCTTCTTTCTTTCTTTCTTAAATGTATCACTTATAAAGGTACAGTCATCAAACGTATTTCAAATTGTACTTTGTAACTCTTCTCTTATTCGACAACATTGCTACATTCAGTACTTGTAGAACTAATAAAGACATTAGACTTACAATATTCATGGCGACACTTTCAATATTGGTGAAATATTTCAGCAAAGAGTGACACCAAGTTGCCGCAACAATGCGCAGGCAGCGTCGCTGATTGCCGCATTGTGGCGGACAATAACTCGATTAGAACGGCCTCCGGTAGACGGACGCGCGCGTAGAGTAGAGTGGATAGGATCAGATCTCACTATTATTAACACTTCTATGTTGATAGGACTGCAATTTTATACAATGTTATATCACGTCTTAATCCCTGAAAAGGTAGTGGAGTGTGGAATACTCTTGTGTTTCACCAGTTACGTTGGGGTCGTATGAAAGGAACCTCCTATAGCGACGACTATGTCTAATTAAGAACGGCTAATTAAGAAAGCTCGGCGGACCCTGGACATTGCGCCTAATCCTTTCAACACAATGGCTGATCACTCACGATCAGCTGTCGACTCGAATAAGAAGAAGACCAGTTACGTTTGCGTCTCAAAATAGAATTTGCGTCATAGAATAGGGCACAAATTCACATTCAGAAAGACACGGGAACTGAACTGAATTAAACTCTTAATGCCAAACCCAATTAAACTCAACCCAATATTGAGCCCAATTAAACTCATCGGGGTTTATCATAAACTTGAATAACAAAACAGAAGACAGAATGTGCCAATGTAGATAATGTTATGTAATTATTAAAACGTATGCCTTTAGTCATGTGACACATATGTATATTTAATAAAGTATGTATGTATATGTATACATATTTAGTATTTTTCATGTATGAAATGCAGATTTATTAGATAGATGTTCACAAAAGGATACATGATTACAAGTGAATACACGCTTAACGACAAAATGCTTCATTGCGACAATCTTTTAAAACAAAACGACGTGCGAAAATTTTTTTTAATCGCCTAATACTAATAATAATCGAAACTAGCTTAAACCGTATATCTAGCATATACCGTAATAGCGTACATCTAAAGATTTTTAAAAACCAACAAATTTTATGATATATAATATCAAAATTTCAGTTCGCCAAATCAATACATCGCCAACGCCGAACAACCCCCAATTAGGCGCGCTCGGAGCGAACGGACACAAAGGCGGAGATAATGGCCGGTAACTGAGTTCGGAAGATAGTTCACTTAGAACCAACTTAACTTTATCAAGTTGCAATTAAGTTCGCCGACGTAATTGAATATTCTCACGGCCCATATCACAATTACCCTCGTGAACTGACCGATATCGATCGCCACTTGCAAATTTGTACGCAAATTGGATCTTTGACGTAACTTTGTACAGAGAATGTAGATAGAATTCTTTACCAGTAAAGCACGATGCTGTGGTGAACAAATTTTCTATGCATTGAGCTATATAACACACCGCTGTAGACATTAGTAGCTCTTTAAATGTCTAGTATGTAATGAAACTGCGTATTGTTATGCTGTCATAATAAAAATTGATTCAATTAGTATATCATATAACAATCTACAAATACTTTAATTTTAAATGCACTATCAAAAATGTTTTTTACTCTTGACTACCTTAATTAAAAGAATGCATAGTGGTAAAATTGTTTGGAATTTTAATTATAATGAAATTCGAAGGTTTTCTATCTCAGCATTAGAAATAAAAACACGCACGAAAATATTTTAATAGGGACTTGTTTATTTTGTTTTTCCACCAATCATTGAACCCGTAATTTGAAACTACACGGTATCTACATAAGACGACATTAGCGAAATTATGTTAATTATAAAAAATGGACAATGAAATGGATAGCAACTAATTATTTAATCTGGGTGTAAAAAAAACATCTATTTAAGTATATATTTACATGTATATATGTAATTTATCAGCCGTCTGGTTACCATGCCACAAGCTCTGTTGATGCTTACTTTGGAATCAGATAGCCGTGTGTGGAGATGTCCCAAGATATTATTATTACTATTTAAATTTAACAATGTTCATATTGGTGGATTGGTTAGTAAACTTATAAATATGTATAATAAACAAAATTAGGTTATTCCATGGCGGGACGTAAACCTAACCGTAAAGGTGTGCATACTACTCTGCACTACCTACTTCTTCGGAGAGATAAAGGGATGATGTTATGTTACATTAAAGTATAGTCTAAATATAAAATACCGTATCTCATAATATTGTATTACTATAACTCAACGTTACAGTTTAATATAATGTAATGTATAATATATTGTGTTCGCTAACCAAGGAACTGCACGTTTCGCTCAATTCTCCCCACAGATCCTAAATATATTTCCATAAGAACATTCCTTACGATCGACATTGCCGTGACGCTCGTCAGCCGATCGCGATCAGGGCGCGTCGTGGCGCCGATGAATAGAACGTCCACCTCTATTGTAAGTTAATGTACTCGCTCGGCTCCGAGACACACGGCCCAGTAGTGTCACGCGCTTACTCACATCGAGTTTTCATTTAATATACATACGCTGGCTAACGATCAGACAGGCCACCCGATGGTAAGTGGTGATAGTTGCTTACGGACATGTGGAACACTAGAGTTGTAAATGCGTTGCGGCATTACAATAATTACTTTTTTTAGTAACAAATTCCCTGTTACTCGTACAGCAGTATTGTACTATTCTCGTACAACTCACTCCTAAAATAACTTGAGAATCACCTTGTATGACTATTACTCTAATTATTATTACTCGTAGAATATCTGATGTTTGCCTCGCGATTGTACTATATTTATTGACAGATGTGAAACTTGTTGTAAATAATATTATCTATTTCCTATAACCAAATGTCCCATTACACGATCTGATTGTACTTGTCATTAATTTTGTACAAAATAAGATCATACATAGTCCTTTGAGTTTTTTCGGGTATTTCCTAATTTTGAAACTAGTGGACATAAATATAAATAAGTACAAAGTAAGAGGTACCTAGGAACTGGACTGCAGTAGAAAAAATCTATTATTGAGCATATAATATTCCTGAATAGTCGTCTAAAAATTGGACAATCTTGCCAGTCATATGTCCGTGCAAGTTGCTTCGCGAGAATGGTGATGCAGCCTCTACAGGAAGCCTTCAGCTTTTGTTCTCCGCTCGAAATGATAAAAACGTCAAGAATCCCGCCACCACTATTGTTTTGCAACCAGTTTTTTTTATTTGTTTTATTGTTTGTTTATTGCGCCGTGCGGTGGGTTGTAAGCGGGCTTCGTATAGAGTTATAACTTAACAATGTTGTCGTTTTCTGCGAACGAACGAATAATGTTCCTTTGCACGTATTCCGGTATGTTGATGTTAATTTACTAATTAGCATTGATTGTAACGAACTGAGGCGTGCGAATAAAAATAATTTTAATCGAAATTACAGTGTTTAAGGCGTGTTTAAGGCGTCATAACAATGTAATATAATGACAGTGAGAGATGACATGAATGACAGTTGCTGTCACTTGGAGCTCAAGTGAACGCCGCCATCCGGCTAAAGGACGAACCATTTGACCGTAAATCATTGAAACCGGATAATATTTAGTATAACATTTCAAAAATGATTTTTTTAATTTTACGCAGTAATGTTGAGCAGAAAGTTTTGAACCAATGGACATTAACAGATATAGAAAACAATTTTTTGTAGTATTCGTGTGAAGTTATGCTATTCAGATGTTGTACAAATAAACATTACTCATATTAGATGTTAATTAACGATATCTTAGTAATAGTTCAATCATCACTAATTAATCATCACCTAATTAAATAACTGAAAAAAATTCCAATTCATGTTACTTATGTTACATACCTTTTATGTTACTTATTAACTTGTTTATATAGGTAATAGTTACCTACTTAACATTGTAATTTTTCGACTATTTTTTTCATTATATCTGCATGTTACATTTCGTACAGATATGAATTTTCAGAACTTTTGAGAGATAACGTTAAGTACCTACTTACAAAAAAAAAAATATTCGAAAGATATGTAGCAAAACGCATCACACGTGGGTAACCTATCAATAAAATGGACACCCACATCACGCTAAGAGCCAGTACACACAGTGTATGTGAACCGAAAATAAAACAAAACAAATTGTTCTAGAAATAATCGGCGTGCACCTCAAGTATATTAACGAGCGATGCGCACGCGCATTTGTCAAAAGAATACACAATAAGTGTTATGGATAACCAATAGTTTGTTGCTTAGTTAGGCGTAACGACCAACCTATACACGAACTTCGTTAGGCTGGTGGCACAAATGCTGATAGACGATAGCATTTCGTTGAATTTAATTATTTCCACGACTGCCTCGTTGGTTCAGTGGTTGCAAGTGAGGTTTCGTTTTCGAATCCCGGGTCGGGTGCTGTAAGATAATTCTAAATTGAAATATCTAATAATGGTTCGGAGTTTGTATTTATGCCCGGTCTACTAGGCTCAACACCTGTTCCATTATTAGACGTAAACTTAATTGGTGAAACGTGGGAGTGTATTGCACTCCTACCTCCGTGGGGATTAAAGGCGTGATATAAAGTAACTATGACCATAAATATAGTAACGTTAAGTAACTTGAGGTCTCAATTACCTATTATAATTTTTTTAAATAATTTAAAAAAATCTTGTCGGAAACATGTTCAAATAACCGTGAAAGCGTACAAAAATTACATAAAGTTACTCAGTTTCAAAATACCTTGTCATAGAACGTTC
>DWFO01005537.1:0-10467 GCA_018246595.1 Mimoniades nurscia nurscia
ATATCCAGACTTCGAACCACTACTAGAAAATCTAAATTAGAAAATTTTGTAGTGTTCGACCCGGGAATCGAACCCGGAACCTCTCGATCGGCAGTCGCACTTGCAGCAAACACGACCAACGAGAATTACATCATGCACTTAAATTTGGGAAAGCATTGAAATATTCTGCTATGTCACTGCACACCGGATTGGTATTGCGAACGATTATTTTACGTTCTTCTTTCTGAACCACGGATACGCTAGTGCATATTTATTTGGCACTGACGTACACACATTGAAGGCTCGATTGCAGCCGATATGGCTTATTGTGAAATCTCGTTGAATCAATACGCAATCAACGAAGTGATATTCGAATTTACACAAATAAACTTGTAAAAATTATGAAACCATTAAGGACTGAAGGTAAATACTTAATATTAAAATTCTGTTGTTCGCAGTAAAGTGAAGAAACGGGAAGGGCTTCGCTAATGAGATAATAATATTTTCCGCACAGGTGTCTCGCTGGCCTACGAATTCTCCTGTTTACCTTACCCACGTTTATCGCTTATACTTTTTTATATAAACTCGAAAGTTTATTTTTCTTGGAGTTACAAACATACTCTGTATTTCTACGTTACATAAAATTTGTATTTGAACATTTATATTACATTTTTTAACATCACCCTATCCTATTTCACTGGCATGCACTAATTCGACAGTCCCTATTACCTATTATATACATACATGGTATCCAACAAGTCGCATTTTCATAGTCGTTGGTATAACGAGCCGCAATAATGTATTGGGTTGAGCCCAAGCTGGTTGCGCAACTAATAAAAATATTCTCTTGAGAAAACTCACAGACGATCATCAGATCCCAAACTAGGCAGTGCTTGTGGTATAGTTACCAAGCAGTCAATAAAATACACGCATAAATTTCTACATTTATATGTACTATATAATGTAGGAGACAATTTTAGGTCCAGGTACTTGATATACTTATATATTTAGGGTAATACAGGAGTGGTGTTTTGTTGTACTAGACTAATACTGATATATGATTATACTATAAATATAGGCCCTGCGTGGAAATCGAATCTACAACAATGCTGCTCAGCCGTCAGGATGACTAGCTATTGGAAAAAGAAATCGGCTAACTGTTTCTTGTGAAAAAACAGACGCTACATCAAGCATTGATTTCCCAACTGGGACTCAACATCCCTTTCTACCCTCCGTGTTCTTAAAGTGAACGAATGCTCTTAAGTGAACGTCTTTTTTTAAACCGTATTCTAAAAACTATTCGATCTAAAAAACGGTAACAATTTGAAAAAACCTTCTGCTACTTTATACACAAAATCTAAGAACAACAATTCAGCATCAGAATTGTAAGACATACAAATATTTAAACATATCGCTGCCACTTTAACATGCGAAATCAACCAGGTATATATTCCCTATGTAAATTATATATAACATGGTTGTTGAAACGTAATATCGTAGGTTTAATTGAAATTGAATTTAATTAACAATCAATCGACTATTGTCTGACAGCACACGAACAAGGGGGCGTAACTGCCCACATACGAGTAGGCCATTGACATATTGGTAAGACGCTATAATTCGTTATCAGTTTCAATGCAATATTGATTGCCTCGTTGATCGGGTGGTCTTTAGTATGACTACTAATCGAAAAGTTCTGGAGTCGACCTGCGGGTCGAGTACTACGGGTTTTTACTGTATTGGCTCGGAATTTGGCCCAGTTCCAGTTGTATGGCAATAGGATTACCACCTATTCCATAGTGGAATGTAACGTGGAAATAAATGTACTGGTGAAACGTGAGAGTCCTTTGACCACCTCTTTAGGGATTACAGGCGTGATGTTACGTTATTGGTTTCAGTGGTTTCTTAAAATTGACATAAATAGCCACTACAAGTAACTATTAGTATGTGTAGAGACGCGCAAATATATTGTTTCACATTTCTGAAGAACATAAATTCCATTATAACATTATTCATCGTAAAATTTGACAAAACGGTCATAAATTATGTTTAAACTGCACAGAAATACCCCCCTTCCCCCTAAATCTGTTATAAAATGTTATAGTAAGAAATATTTGGAGGAACAATGTCAAGCGGTAGCATCTGTTCGTTCCCAGACGCAGCGCGGTCTCGTACACCATAATGCTGGAAACAGAAGATAAATCGGACGACAAATCTACAAGTGACGATTTGTGCATGTCTTTCGCTGCAAAAATATTTAATTTTTCTTTTTTATTGGACATTTACTTATTCTTGTATCACTGTCTTGAAATCAAAATTAGATGATTCATTTTCGTCAGGTAATGTCCGTATTTTTTTATTTCCCTTTTTTTCCCGACCCCTTTATCTTTCCACTCTTGAAACATGGGTCTCCCGTCAGAATGAGAGGGTTAAGGCTTAGTCTTTTTTTGTAAAAACAAAATAATATTGTTAACTTATTTCATAACCACAAATACAATCTGTAAAACTTTGTTTAACCCTTTATTGTTAGGTTACGAACAAATTAAGAAAAATATAGAGTCTGTCCATCTACTCAAACAAGAAGTAAGCTACGAAAACTCCATTTTAAACTAGATTGCTACGCGAACAATTTGACTGTACATTTACATACGAGTATTGTATGACTCTACAGTTCAAAACTATGTGAGTCTAAAACTCTTAAAACAATATTATTGCTCGAACTGTGTGACTCTACATTTTCTGATGTAGAGCGACGGTCACGTACGCCGTAATCCTGCCAGCAGGTGGACCGACAATACGAAGACAAATCTACACTTTTAAATTTAGTTAACGCTTCATTTGTTTTACTGTAGTCTAGAACGCGAAATCTTTTACTTGTATTATAGACACAGCGATAGTTTGTTTTTTTTATCTTTTACTTTGTTCAATCATACAATATAATATATTGAAATACCAAAAACTCTACCAACATTCAATTTATTCATTTGGTATCAAAATTGTGTCAACATATAATTTCAGTGACATTATCGTAATACTAAATGTTGATCGTGACCTTCGACCGAATTCGATCATCGCATCAGGTAATGTAAATACATTTACGTCAAAGATTCAATATTGAATCTTTTACCCAACCAGGTAACCAATCGTGAAAACACTTGTATCAACACATCGTATCGATTTTAACGATTAACATAACCCGTGCTATGAGTTTACACGGTAACCAATACGCTTGTTATTAAAAAAAAATATTGTACCTTCTATAAATACGTATTCTGTATGCATGCTAGAACGAGTACAGGCATTTATATTGGACCATGCTTAGCAGCAAAGTTCAAATGTTTACTTAGTAATGAAGGTGAATGGAACAGTACTATTGGATGAAGCTGTTCCAACTGTACCTAATAGTTGCGTTGTAATTCTAGTTAGCTAATATGCGACGTCCTCGATGAGCTAGCTGCAATCGCTTTTTAGGAATGTTGTCACTCACCACTTATTCCATAGTGGGACGTAAAATGTAACCGGTGAAACGTGGGAGTGTTCTGCATTCATCTGCCTACCTCTTCGGGGATTACAGGCGTGAAGTGACGTTGTCACTGTTGGGAATAGGTTTCCTGTGGCACAATAAATATAATTTGGACTACATTTACTGAATTTGAAATATTCATCAATTGATTCATTAATAAATTTAATGCATAAATGTATATTATGTTTACGTTTGGTGTTTACGTCTTTCACACAAGTCTGATTGATTTAATTAGCCACTAGTGAACTTTTCAATATGCGATTATGCAACTATGTACGCAAGGTACATAGCCGAGCTGATTTCATATTATCTAATATTTTGTAACGTCACGTGCATATTTTTATAGTTAACGGAAATATATAAATCTGTATACCGTTACTGTTAACTGTGTAATGTTTCTATAGGAGAATCGCAATTCTCAATAGTGATCCTAAACGTAACCAGGATAGAACACACTTCTCTTACATTTTCTTCGGGGATGATAGGCGTGATGTTACGTTTACAACGTAACATCACGCCTTTAATTCCTGTAGACGTAGGTAAAGGAGTGTAGGTCACTTCCACGTCTCGACAGTTACGTTTACGTCCCATCATGGAATAGGTGATGAACTTATTGGCATACACCGGGCACATATCCAGACTCTGATCCGACCGACCATGATTATCTGACTCTGATTACTAGAAAATCTAAATTAGAAAATTTAGTAGTGCCCGACCTGGGAATCAAATCCAAGACCTCCCGTTCGGCAGTCGCACTTACAACCAACACAACCAACGAGGCAGTCAATATGAAATTTAAGTTTATACATTTATATTGATTTGATTACTTCGTTGTTCGAGTAAGTGCAACCGCGACTGTAAAGGCCGTAAAAATAAAGGCCGTAGTTTTGATTCCCAGGTCGGAAACTATTGGATTTTTCTAACTTCGATTTTCTAGTTATAATTCCTAGTTTATGGCAATAGTCTCACCATGGTGGGACGTAAAAATAATGGTGGAATGTGGAACTTTCCTACACTGCTCTGCCTGGCGCATTACAGGGGTAATGCTTTGTTTATATTAATACATTAAATACAATGTGCTTAGTAAACATGGCATGTTCTTGGTACTCCGCTGACCGAATGCCACAGTTGGAGTCGTGCGTTCCATCCGAGCCGATTACATTAACCGTTGCAATTTGCATCTTCCGCACGCGAGATAGCAGAGACGTGTCTGTCGATTGCTCTGCGGACGCTACGTGCATTCCAAATACCTCCAGCATATTCTAGATTATTTCGAAACATATGTTACTGAGTATTTAAAAACTGCCGATGCTGAAAACTTCGGTATTATAAACTATTTCTGCTACAACCGGGTTCATGGATATTGGAAATTGATCAATTTTTTTTTGTTCTAGATATACCTAAGTCATCTTGTTACAAAAAAAATGACTGATAAAATCCTTTTTTTAAGGTATTGAAAATTGCGTAATATTATTTCTTAACATAAAGCTTTGGTTAAAGCCAGTTTTCAAACAATCTATTAGGCAATGCCCGTCGGGGAAATACATTTATACATCCGCGTACACAATCCGGATAGGTATCATTAGATAAATATTACGTATTTCCCACAATACTGAACAGAAACGAAATCGAGACCCGGAATCCATTACGCACTACGCGGTAGCGTGTACAATTTCTTTTTTTGTATGAAAACCTTCCCAGGGGCCGGTAATGGAGAAAGTTTTTCCTTCTTCGGTAATTGTTAGGGCCGATGTAAGGTAATAAATAACCACAGCCTGTGGCCCTCTGATTGAACTTGCTAATGAATGAAGGATAAGAAATTCGGAAATCGAAACGTAAATTCATCGGCAAGGGGCACTTTTGTGACTCGTTTGAAAAATGGCCCAAGTTTTTTAGCTTCACCTCCCTGAGGTGATAGCAGAAGCGGCTTTTGCGACGCGAATAACTTTTCACTTAACATTCATAGGTTAACCAAAGATTATAAGCAAAATCTGCGGTTGAATTAACAGTTTTAATTATTATTAATCAAACTGATTTTATTTCTATCTTCAAAGCATAAATAATAAAATAAAAGTCTATCGCTAGTTTCAGTTCTACAAAAATAAATATTTTTGTACATTTGAATTACTGACATACCGATTTATATACAAAAAGTGATCTCAGACAGATATGGGTAGAAAAACAGTGAATGTAAAATTGAAAAGCCCAAATCCGCATTCCGTACTCACGGAGCCATCAATAATTCTCTTCAGTATATGCATTAAAAAATCGCTTTTTCCCATATCAAAGGAGTCGGTGTTTTCTTAACAAAGTGAGTGCGTGATCGGGGCGTCAATGAGACGATCTGAGACCCTTGTTTTTCTTTCCAACGTCTCACTTTCAGAACCTGACCAACAGGATACGTAAGGGAATTCTAACCCTTTTTTTTATTCTGCTTACGGAACGATACATTATATTGATAACCTTTTCTTGTGTGGCTATAAATTTCCGACGAGTTAAACAGTTTATTCAACGCGATATCGTAACCAAAAAAATTTTCGGAGTAAACAGAGTGGTAAGGAAACGTATTACAAAAATAATCAAATTATATTCGATTAATAATTAAAAATTTATGTCTTAAATACAAAAAGCCAGTAAACTAAATACAGATCTTTAAGACACAACACTCAAATAGTAATGTTTCTAACACCAGATTCGGCACGAGAGATTTATAGAATCATTTGTGCTCTCGCATTCAAATGTATTTTAGAATTACACTTTTAAATTTTATTAATCCAGGATTACCTTCACATATGTATTCTGTTGATATTATCAGGCATAATATTATCTTACAGGCGGTATCCAATAAAAAATTAATTGAGCGTCATCAATTTCACCATGAAGCCTAAAACAACAGCGACCAACAACACTCCCGTACCGCGTCGGGGTAAAAATAGAGCATTAAATATTTTGAATTTCAATTAGTACGGAATGGAACCCTAGCGGCCTCACGTCATATTACAAAAGGACAACGGTGGCCGGTGCCCCGTGCGCCGCCAATTAAATAACCATTCTTCCATAATGGTCGCATTATAAATTGAAAGGTACGAGTCAAAAATAATGATATACAATAAATTGTACTGTTATTTTTAAATAATATAATGCAGATCGCCGCTATGCGTATGCTTTAGAACATTTTACTATTATATAATGCAATGTCGATAGCAAACATTATTGTGTGACATATTATTATATTTAAATAATTATGATAAATAACTTTTCATTTAAAACCATTTATAAACACAGTGGCCTAAGTCGTCGTCGTCGAGCCCAGTAAGTCGAGCACTCTCTGAAGCGGCTCTGGAAATGGGTTCGAATGAACCTAATTCGATTTAACCTTCCCATGAAAAAAGATTGCACGTTTGCCACTAAAGAAAGCCATGTTTGACATGGCGCCAAATTTCCAAGGCATCACACTCACTCTCAGAGTAATCATCGGAAACCTGGGAGTTGACATATCGAGTAGTGTGCACTATCAGTACTATCAGAGTCATCTGGAAAACATAAACTATCCTCAAAGCTACCGAGCATACTCGAGAGAACGAGGAATTATTCACTGCGGGGCAGCTTCTGATGCTTTATAAAGTACAGATGCGACCTCAAATGGAGTACTGCTCTCACTTTTGCTTATCATCAGGTGCCCCATCTTCCTCTTTCCTAGGTTTTTTTTTAAGTTGCATTGTATCCAATTTTCGACGTGAAAAATCTTCGAGCTTTATCTCGCTAATATATTTTCATCATAAGATCATCATCATATTGCTTTGAGCTTTGCAGTTACTTTATCACTAATATACGAGTACAATGAACACTTCCAATTTAAAAAAAAAACCTACAAAATATCGCGTAGGCATTGTGCAATTGATTTCCAATTAAATAAATGACATCTTGTATAATGAGTGCGCCATAAATTGATATGGTGTGTAAATTGGTCCGATTTGTATTTAATCCGTTCACCGTCGAAAATTACCTTGTTATTAAACATAATAGGTGTTCGCGAGAGTTTCATAAAATTGTTATCATTAAATCATTAACAATAGCCAGTATTATTAATGATAGTTTATACGTTTTATATAAATTTCTGAATATGATAAACAGCATAGCGAAGCGTAACATACAACTAGAAAACACAGCCGTTTCTATTAGTAAATTATCATTAACGTTTCTAGACTGAAAGACAACAGTAGAAAACGGCTTAGATTGTTATCGTAAGTCAACTGTGATTTAAACTTACAAGAGGCCTGCTAAACGTAAAAATAGCCTTGATAGTTAGTAACTATGCAAATTGATTCATTATTTCAAGTGAAAGACCAAGTTTATTATTAATTTGGGTGGCGTTTCCTACGTAAAATCATCCCTTGACGCCGTGCGTGCTTCTGCCTTCGACGTTAGCCGACGTTATCCTAATGCAATCGTAGCCTTATTCCTTGAACATTGTAATAACTTAAATCGTAATGCCACGATGTTTGTCATCATTTAAATAAAAAAATAATTAAAGCCTAGTTTATTGAAAGGATACTGATAAATTGACTCACAATTCAGCTACAACCCAGCAGAAATGAATGGCCCAAAATTAAGTTGCCAACTAAATTGGTAGATAAATTGGATTGTCCGTAACCGAGCAGGCTGCTAAACAAAATTTTGCCAGATTAATTCACTCTTTTGACCCAAGCCATCTGTTCTAAATCGCTTATAAATACTCCATTAAACAAAAGATGTAGAATTTTATAATTTTATCTTTCCCATAACGTAAGTTTTTTTGACTTTTGTAATATAAAATTTAGTATGTTGATGGCACAAAAACTGTTATTTATATATAATTAACCACAGTTAAACATAAAGACTGTTAAACATTTCTGCAGCCTTTGAACGTTGAACAGCAAATTCAAATATTTTATTATACTCGTATATTGCTTGCAGCGGCTCTATGTATGTGGGTTGCCCATAAATGAGATAAATGTATAAAAGTGTAATATATACTAATTTATTATAATACAATAACAACTGGATTTAGCCACAGAAATACTGCTACATAGAAAGAATAAGCGTATTTTATCTTACACTTAAAATCAGAATGTAACAGTCCAAAACATACTACTAAATTATCGAAATATCTATTAATAAATAAGCGAACTCAGCAAGGAGATTAACTATATTAAAAAGTCATACAAGTTGAAACCGGTATCGTTTAATTTAATTCTGTAATACCATGTACAGTGTACATATTCACATATTCACTCGTTCATTTCGCTTCACTATATTATTATTTTCTTTTGTTTGAACCGAATTTCTTTTTCTATATAACATACTACAGATATATGAAAAAGCAGCAAAGTCTTGTATTATAAAGTTTTAATCGTGACCTTTTCTGAAAACGTAATTTAGCTGGCAAATAAATTGATTTCACTGTAGCAGAGCCGCCACGGCTAGATAAGATTGCATCAGATCAATTTACCTGTTGGAGCGATCCGATCTGCCCCTGACAGCCTTTGTGCACGCCAGTTCATTACTTAATACCGTCCTGATCAGTTATCTGCTTAGGGGAAAAATTAATTTGATAGGCAACTTGATAATAACCCTTTGGCTCTACACAAGATTCTACATTATCATTAAGTCCTCCGACTAGATTTTCCTTATTGATCTCTTAAAATTACTTAGTAACTTGTAATATTCTGGTAACAGGTACACGAATCAATATTTTATACATAGCTTAATGTAAATGAAATGGTCGATAATGTGAATGATCCATTATTTTGTTTTATTATTTTTATTATTAGGTTGTCAAATATAATTTTCGTTATTACGATATAAATATCTATCATTTTCTTATGTCATTTATAACTACTGAATTAAAGCAAGATCAAATCTTATGACCAGTATGCACGAGGTTTTTATGATGGCAACTCTTTTACATATAAGGAAACAGATCAGCCATACAAGTCGCGAAGATCCTGTTACCATATCCAATAGTGGACGGATATAAGTGACTTATGAAATATTTGCAAACCTTGTTAAATTAGCCAGTGGCTTAATGCTCAAACGAACTTTGGAATAACTAAACGTAAATTCACGCCTGTAATCCACGAAAAGGTAGGAAAATCTGTGTAGTGTACTTCCACCACCATGTAAAAAAACCAAGTTTATATTTAAACTTTTTACTTTACTGTATTAAATGCCTACAAATAAACAAACATAAAAATATCCATCGTTCATATTCGAACCAAAAGAAAGAAATCTGAAGACATTAAGCGTCCCTATAATAACTACGCTAATTTGTACTCGTATAATAGTTTGGTATAACAAGAAACTGCTTGTCTATGCGCGATGAAAATATTGCCCAACTAAGGCAATAACAAGGACCGTTAGTTCCCCAACTCGGCGAACTTTGTCCGACAATTTTTGTCCACCATAATAGCTTAAGTTTGTGGCGGGATAATCTGCCATTTCACAGAGATAGTCTTTATTTTGCAATAGTTTGTTGTCGTTAATGCAAAAAGCCTCGAGCCTGTTTTTTATTGTAGCCACACTCTTTTGACAGTGTAATTAGGTTTCATCTGAGAGAACTTTGGCGTCACAAACTTTTATAGTGCTGTTTAGTCGGGTAAGTCGCGAAAATATTTACATTTTTCAAACCTTAAACAATATAACTAAAATGTAAATGCATATTCTCTTAGCATCTAACTATGTATATAACGAGAGTACAAAATAAAATATGAAAATCAAAAATGTTTTCAAAAAATCGTATCACAATATAAAACCAAGGCACAGTTTTCATTCCCACCAATCCACCTTTCGTCACCTCTTAACGTGTTTAATGCTCATATAAAGTAAAAGTAACTTCACGCCTGTAATCCCCTAAGAGGTAGGCAGAGGAATATAGAACATTCCCACGTTTTTTTTTTTTTTTATACTAAGTCGACTCTACAATG
>DWFO01005538.1:0-10467 GCA_018246595.1 Mimoniades nurscia nurscia
AATCCGCAGACCGCAGTCGCAACTAAATCTATAATAGGTATAATACATTAAAAAAAACTATATAAAATACATGCCAAAATAATTCTACCGTAAGTGCCTAGGCTTTATATCGGTTATTATAATGATAATGGAAAGGTGGAATTTGGTTCCGTGCATAATGTATGTTAAGTGAACGATGTAGTTCTAACACCTACATGTATGTATATACTACAAAAAATTGACATGGTGTGGTACTGCCCCTTGAACTGGGAACTAATGGGAATTGTATCGGAACGGGTTCCAAATTAGTTCACAGAGGTGGCAAGTATTCACGTCGTTAGTTCTATACTGCAATTATTATTTTCTATAGGTACCCATATATGCATACATTTTTGCCTAGGAATCACAGGCCAGATATTTTTGTGTATCTGTTAGTATTTTTTGTATAATGGTTAGTTTAATTTGTAGCTTCATATAACATTAAGCATGTCCTTAGTATGAATGCATTGTGTTATTTTTTTCTTTAAATAGCAGATTAATTGAGTTGTTTTATAATACTAATTAAATATAATATTAATAACATAAATATAGATATATGTCTAATTTGTTGTATGTAACTATAATTTGTTTGCAGCACAATTAATATATTTCAACATTATTCAATTAATTGAAATAAACCTGCATGTCGTATGTCATAATAATTACATAAAAAAATTAGATTATTACAAGTATTTGTTTCGTTGATAACTTAAAAGGAGGTTTTCGTTTATATAATTTTATCAATAGCACTAAACACGGTATAATTATAATTTAGTTATTGGGAAACACGTATTCAATTAAATTGATTACTTTTTGCTCTACAAACCATATCTGACCAGGTTCCTTTTTCAAGTCCAGAAACGTGCCGTTATATCATTCTTAGTTACGACCGCTTATATCAATATAACATTTTTCTGCTACCTCCATTTTGAATCGCAGTCGTAATAAACGTATTTTTAGTTCTGTCAGTATGTGTGTTGCATTTATGTATATTTATTTTATATTGCAGTGTGTATTTTCTAGCACATCCTAGGTATTTTTATATGTTGATTACTTTTTATGGCCCGTAATTCTTAAAATATATAAAAAAATTGCTTTCTGTTTCATCATTAGTGTATGCATAGTTTTCACATATCATAGTATATATCGGTAGCCATTTAAGGTTTACTTTATTATTCCTACTTTTTGAAGGGCTGAAGCTTTGTGTAGATTTTATTTATAAACGGAATACGAATTTCTATTGTAAATGTGTTTTATAAATGTATTCGCCTATTTTTTTTCAACTTTTAATTATATAGTAGTTGCAATATTTCCAATCGCGTATTACGAAGATTAAGCGATTTTTTAACATGTTTTTTTTATCAAGGCAATATGAAACTGAACATTCATATTGTATTTCTGCAGTCTTGCCTTGGTGTTGAGTGATATTTATTTAAGTCACGCATTAAGGTGAGCACCCTATTGCAGCTACTTTGGACGTTTACTGTATAATTTCATGAGACATTTTCCTTGTGTAATTACGTTGTATCTGTGGGCGATGTGGTTACGTCTTACGTTGTTGATTCATTATTTTTTTCCCTTTTTTGTTTTTAGTTAAGTTTGTCGTTTGTAGATAATCTAGATTAGTAAACTTTGTGATGCATTGTGCAGTGACCTTTTTCATTTGCTGACTTGTAAACAAGTTGCGTTTTCTCGTTTGGTACTATTACTAATAATAATAATAAAATGTCACCTGTACTTTGCCAATGTTACCCGTACCTAAAAATATAGGATTAATTAAATTAAGGAATGCTTATTTTTGTTTGGTGTGTGGTAGAGGAGGTTTGAGGCGATTTATACACTAATAAATTTATCAATTTTATCTCCTATCAATAAGCAGATTGGATATACTGTCATTGTAGACGTTCCACTGGTTTTTCAGCGATACAATTGTGCATCCTAACATCTGCCGAACCCTTATAGAGGCCTTCTTTTGCTACACTTCCTAACCGTCCATCCATCCTATCCAGTCATCCAAAAATATACGTCGAGAAGATGTTCCATAATATACTGCATCCGTTGACAGAAACTATTCTTGACCCTTAGTGTGTGAATCGCCCAAATATGGTTATGTTGAATGAAATAATGTGAAAAGACATTTTTAAAAGCCATGCAATTTTATTAGAGCACCATGAAAATATTAGCCCTCTTATCACCGATTTAATTGATTTGAAAGCAATTAATAATATTACTTTTGAAAAATGGTAATTAGGATTAAGTCACAAAACTTATAAGATTGCAATTTTTTTACACAAATACAGAATATATACGATATTGTATTAGTATATTTATAAAACGTGTTCTTGCTTTTTTAACATAGACGCAATTTCACAAGCAGACACTACTTGTTCAATGGGAATTTATTTTTGATAATGGGCGCTATCAAACTATTTAATCACATAGTTTTGTCACTAATTGAAATTTTTGCCTATCCGTCCGTAAGAACATTCAATATTATATTAGTAATAATTTGGAAAACAATGTGTTTGGTAAATATATTTACAATATCTTACAAATTAGTAATTGCAACAAAATAACTTTGTATTATTGATGTATTTGTCATTATTTTGTTTTGTGTTCAATTCAATTAATTGAAAATTGCAAAATGAATAATGAAACAATCTATTTACAAATGAAAATTGGTCATATTCAGTTTATCGGGAATTTATGCAAGGTTAAGTTCTTTACGCACGATCCGTTTTATTGGTAATTTGTATAAAAAAAAACTTTAAACTACAAACTAAATGATGTACCTACACCCGACAAAACCTTTGCCCTTAAGCTGATTTATATTGTCTTTATATCTTTAGACCTCAACAACAGCACGCATCTGACCAGATAAACTCTACCACCCATTACATTCCAGCATCAACGGATAGTGTGTAAAGGTCTTCACACATGAGCGCCTAATAAAATAATATAATCAATATACATATATCTAGATAAAGTTTAACAATCTGTCGTCGTAATGCAAAAATCTATGTTTTTCATGTGTTGTTTTGGTGTTACACGTTTAAATGTGTTTGTTTTCGATGTTCATGAATGTAAGAAATGAGTATATATGTATTAAGTCTATGTAAAACGCTGCCCCGGGTAACGCTTGGCTCGCTGTACATAATGTATTGGACAATGCAATGTGTAAGTAATAAAGCACGTTTGTGGCACTGGACTGGTGTTTGTTTTTGTTTCCTTAGCCCTTTAGACTCAAATCTGTGACTATCCATAGGCTATATGACGTCGTCGTACACTGGTATCTCTCCGTAGACAGGCTGCTTAGAATCAAAAGATAAAAAGCGTTTATATGTAAGTGTAAGAGCGAAGAGTTAGTTCTCGTTCGATGCAAGATAAAACGATCCGCTCATACACACAAAATATATTTTCACCATGGAAGCACTTGCCACACAAATATTAGTGGCCAACCAATAAACCGTTGTTCAATAGAAATCCCTGTCACGTCCGTTTGTTTGGACATGTCCAAAGCAATATGGCCGCTTAGGGAGCGTAGCATTCAGAGTTCTTGAGTATACCTACTTATGTGCTATTATTTGTACCAATATTGCATTTAAGTAAAGATGCTAGGATAACGGAATATTGTTTTAAAAATGTGTCCTGTAAATGGTGGTTGAGGTGAGATAGTCTGTGACGTGTTTTGGAATATTATTATTTATTAAATAAAAACGTGACTGGCTCGTTAGTTGTGCTGGTTGGAAGTTCGACTGCTGATCGGAAGGTCCTGGGTTTAATTTCCGGGTCGGGTACAAGATGATTTTTCTACTTAGATTTTCTACTTTTCAAGATGATTTTCTAGTACTGACTCGGAGCCTGGTAATGTGTATGACAAAATGTTCACCAATAAATCCATAGTGAGACGTAAACGTAATTGGTAAAACTTGTGAATGTATTACACTCCTCTGCCTACCTCTTCTGGAATTACAGGCGTGATGATACATTTAAGTTTATAATATTATGTATAATATAATAGATAATAATAGAAGAAGAAGAAGTAGAAGAAGAAGTAACATCACGCCTGTAATTCTCGAGGAGGTAGGCAGAGGAATGTAGAACACTCCCACGTTCCACCAGTTACTTTGACGTCCCACTATGGAGTAGGTGGTGAAGCTATTGCCATACACCGGGAACATAATAGGTAATAATATTATGTATAAATAATAGGTGCGTATACATATAGGTACTTTTGTTTAGATTGACGTTGATTGATAAAGCTCCTGTCCCTTTGTCGTCTCGTTAAGTGTCAGGAGATCTCAAAAACGTAGGTAAACATTTCTATTTCGGGGAACATTTTATGAATGAGAACCCAAATTTTATACAAAATAACGTATTTGAATTAAGTATTGTCCGACAATGTATCATTTCCATTTAAATTCCAGAAAAACCCAGATACTTTCTCAAAACTAACTTATTTTCAGGCACTAGTCTTAGTCTGTTCATACCAAAACAATTAGTTACAAACAGTAAATTCAGTTGAACAAAAAAGATCTCTCTGCTCTTATCACAACGGTACCTCGTGTATGTCAAAATATGTATTTGCGTATCAAACATAATGGCATACCTATCATTACCTTTATGTGTATATTTATTATTGTTTTCATTTTCAATACGATACTAAGTCGGGGAGAAAACTTATATCGATCAGACTAAATAAAGAATTATTCAAATTTATCCTAGGAAAAATATAGTGTTAATTTTGAAGAATATTCAAGTCGGTCCCTTAAGTGGAAACCCACGGCCAGAACCGCAAGAAATATCACAAGTGCGACACCAAATTTTATTCGAACACCAAATGAATTCACCCCCATTTGCATCGGAGGAGAAATGGTCGGGGTTCTAATCCAATATCAAAGTACATCCTGAACGTCTGGTGAATATTGTGAGGGGGAACTGAAAATCGCTTCTTTAGACCTGTAAATAACATTTTCAGGTGCGCCGTAAAAATATATAAGTCCCGAAACACGTGTCGTTACCCCGAAGTTGTACATAGATGAAAACCGAGATCGTATGGTACTGGACGTGACTTTGATATAAATATATACTTATATATAACGAATGAACAAATTTCTTTATATTAATAATGAATAAAAGTTCACATTATATGTATGTGAACAGAACATGTGTTCCGTTTATATTTCCTGTACAATGGCTTACATGTACACATTCACAAGCAAACAATACAAAATGACTGACAACAATCCAGATTTAAAACTTAGATTAGAACATCAAACCATTTGTCCAACGGACTTACATGGCGGCTAATGCGCCTGATTGTAGAGAAGAAAAATCGTAGAGAAATACACGCTTTACTTATTTTCTTAAAGAGGTGTTTTTTTTTATGATATTATAAAATATTGCTTACTAACGTTAGTCGCACTTTTGAGTTACTTAATTATTAGTAATTTAAATAAGTAGCTAGCTAAATATCCTTATACCGTCCTATTATTGGATAATAGTTTTACCGCAATTGCAGTAAGCCTAACTGAAGGTGCGATCCCCTTCACCGAATTGGAGACGGTTTCACACCAGAAGTCAGTATCTCGTATTTTAATATAAAATATATTGGAACTATGTTGGAACGTTGCAATTTGCATTGCATTGTAATGACGGTGTTTTATCGCAAAAAGATAGTCCTAATGGTTCTGCAAAAAGGATATATATTTTTCAAAGATTACTCTATTGCTATGCAAGCTCATTCATTGAAAGAATCTTAGACGAATGTCAAAATCATACAGACGTCAAAGTTATATAGATGTCAAAGTAATACAGATGTCAAAATCATACAAATATCTCTCAGTGCGCCGAATCAAGCACGCTCCACTGTCTCAAAACACGGCTATATGTACCTACCAATAATTTCAAAATATATTATTATAGGCTTGTCTCATCTAGGCGTTCTGTTTCGTTGGTCCGAGCCCGTTTTTTCTTGGGGTACGCGTCGACAGGAGACGATTGTATATTGACAAAGGAAACTGTATTAGACTTTTTTATGTTTACGCAAATAGCATTTATATTATTCCGCTTTGAAGCAATTGAGTTACAAATTCGTGTATCGGCCATTTGACAGATGGAAATTCGCAAAACGTTTATATTAAATTCTGGGGAAACCGGAAATTATTTTTCTGTGTTTACTATTTGTCTTATAACCTTACAAATGTAACACAACGTAACATCGCGCCCTGTAGTCCACGGAGATTAAGCAGAAGAGTGTAGTACACATCCATGATTCACTAGTTACGCTTACGTCAGGGAATAAATGGTAAGCCAAACATTTCAATTAAACAAGGTTAGAAAAACTTAATAGTACCCAACCCAGGCATCAAACTTAAGTCCTTTCGATCAGCAGTCAACCTTTTAACAACTACTGTACCGACGAGGCAGGCAAGACGTGAAATTATTACAAATATTAGCTTCGAAATACATGAAATTTTACCGTGGTCCCATATCACTATGAGACCATAGTGATATATATGGCACCACGTTAAAATTTCATTGCTAGACAGCAACGCACGCAATACCGAAGTTCAATGATTCAACGAATTATAAGGTAATTCAAATTGTCCAAGCGTTTCCACGCTTTTAAGTACACTTTAAAATGTCACTATTATCCTACAATCGTTTTTGAACTCACTGTCGCACGGCTTAAAGGCTTTTTACACGCTAACATGTATCCGTGTAAGGAACCAGTAAAGGAAATAGTGTCTCCAATAACGGCTCCAAATCGGAGGTTCACCACTCAGATGTTAATTGGTTAATGAAATCTAATAAGAACTGTCAAGCGAAGAGCTCTGGAGGCGCAAATTACCGAAGCATATATAACATTTATTAATCACATGAACTCGGGCCACGCTTGTCAAAGTTTTTTGACAAAGGTAAGATCATTAATTGTAATGAGATTCAACCAAAGAAAGGGAACAAAATATACTTCTGCCATGCCATTCGTGAAAGTTGGGAAGTGTAAAGTCACTTAGCGATATTAAATTTGAAATTCGAACATATGGCACGTCACGGTATGTACGTATGTACTCATTTGAACAGCGGTAGCCGAGCTCACATCGACGACGACATCTGAGGACGACGATTTAGGAATTGATTTTTATCTGCTTATAATACCTTCGATGAGGAATAACCGTTGTTATTAAACTATAACAATTAGTATCGGCTTCTTGACGTACCACTTGAAGGACGGAAACCGCTACTGAAAGTAAACTTAGCAGGGGTTGCTGAACTTTAACCATTCCTTCACTAGGAAAGCTCTATACCCATTACATTTTTTTAGTACACCAGCTAGAAGATTGGTCCATCCACATAATTTAAGCAAAATAACTAAATTTTTCCTTATTATTATATACAAAAAAAATACCATAGTTGTCACATGATCTGCTTTAGTAACGTAATTTGGTATGTTCGCAAACACTAACGTCGATGGTTTCCAGACTGTTCTACTGAATCGCGTAGCAGCTGCGACGCAAAGTGGGACTGCATCAGCAATCTCCTGTATAGTGTACTGAAACGAACAATCTATCTGATGTAACAGCAACCGAATTAGTATCTACCACACTTGTTTCGTAGCCTTAATTACTTATAAATACGAGTTGTGCAGATAATATTACCTTGTTATTAGCGCAATAGAACACACATAAGGATATTGTCTCAATTAAATAACTATTGTAAAGAATCATTACTGGATACAATTTATTAAGAATAACTACTTGCTAACACTTGTACACTTTATTAATAATCACTACTTGGTCATGCGCTCGTACTCCGCCGCGGGCATACATCAAGGGGACGTCATCTGCAGACAGTACCTACGATATCCAACCAGGAAGACAATGGTATGAATACCGGACGTGCCAACAAAAGTCATGTGACTTTTCCAGCGAACGTTAACATAACGTACGATATCGTATTGATTATTATAACTCATGCGCACAATGAAAATTACGTGTAAACAGATAACAAACGTCACCATTGCGATTGTGTACGCAATAGTTTGAGAGCCGGTGTTACGCATTCGAACACAATCAATTAACGTGGCGGATTATTGCCAAACGTAGAGAACGCTTTGTGATATTAAATCCAATTGATTCCTATTCAGCAATTATAATTAATTATCAGCTTCGTATTAGTGTTTAAGTCGGTTAAACATAGCTATATATTAAAGATCTTATCACAAGTAATTATTTAATGTACATTGTACATATGTTTCCACTTTGCAATGAATAGTACGTATGTATATGAACAGTTTGGTTTATTTTAATAGAAAGACTGTAATTTTTTGTTGAAATTAGTTTTTTAAACGTTTCATTAGCTTACAAAAGGTCTACATTATCTTAATATAATACGAATATTTGTTACACATTATGTATGACAGTATGAATGTAGTCAGTATTGGTCCTATTCCAAATTGGGTAGGCATCCGTACCTACTACTGTGAACTGTGAAAGTCGCTTCTAGTACTCATTAACCTCCTTCAAACCAACACACAAATTGTTTAACTACTGGTACTGTGATTGGTACTGCTTTGATCAAACGGCATACACCTTCTAACACCTCAGATACCACAGAAGGAAAACGAGGCGAAACAAGAACGAAACAGAAGAAGGAATAATTGATACAGATAGTTTGTATAGATACATTACGTATTACATTAGATATGTATATTTTTAGTTCCTCAAATAAACAAACTTTAAGTAGTGTATTCGATTCCATTTGCATAGCACACGTGGCATTAGGGCGCGCACTACACAGCTAATCATAACGAGGTGAATAACTGAAAGGCAGTTTATTATAACACGCCCTACGTATTCTTGAGTGCCAGTTACTCATAACACTCGGTAGAGACCGTTATTAAGTAATATTACAGTTTTCGTACATTTAGAAGCAGGGGATATTCATTAATAAAATTAAATTACAAAAAGTACATTCAAATGATATTTAAATAATTCTTTACAATCATTAAAACTTATAGGAAATCATATATATTTCATAAATCGAACAAACACATTTTTCTTTGAAATTATTTTAAGTTTCATTTTGATAACATAAGCTAATGTTTCAGGAAACCGGTCTTCTTTTGTAAGTAATTTTGAAGACAGAATGTTTTTCATTACATTATCTATTGAATATTTGAGCTCAATTGAAAAAACGCGATGAATTTAACGAGATTTTAATGAAAACTCATATGCGATCCTCATCTCAAACGCATTTTTGATGTGTCTATTGTAAATACAAGTGCACTTGCATTCACCAAATAAAATCAGTCAAACTTCGACCTTATGATCGTAAATATAAGTATCACGCGATAATCCTGTGTAATTCCTACAATTCGTACAACAATATTCAAAAGATTTTGTATCTTATATACCAGTCTTAAAGTCTAACAGAAAGGCCTTTGTTAATTGGATTAAGTCCAATTAACTGTACAGTTAACAATTGTATGTGCGATGTTTGTTTAGGAGCTAATCTAATTGATAAATGCGCGGATTTCAGTTAATTGTGTGATTTTGAAGTCCGGCATTCGACTTTGTGTCTTGGGTTTTGTGGAGTGTAACACACATGGAGTGGGAGCGTTTGCGGTTCGTTTTAGAATGAAAATGTGTTTATTTTGTGTACATGTGTGTTTACAACATCTCCCCCAGTTGTAGAAAAAACCTGCTATAAACTCTTGTTTCGTTGTTAGGAAATTTATACACCACCTTGTAATCCTCATACTCATCAACCTATTATCGCTTCGCTGTTAAACATGGATCTTCTCGCAAAATGAAAAATAGTATTTATAATACACAACACTACATAGAATTTACTATACATATTTATTATGTACGATCATATTCAACCAACTACTTCTTATTCCGGAAACGCATTTTGTACTGATATACGAGTAAGTATAGTATAACATACATGAATACATAGTTATAATAATTGGACAATTAACCGACTTTCGTATATTCAAGAAATTCAGTATATGTTCGTCATTTAAAAAATCTATTTACCAAATAAATATTTGCAACACGCGGTGCCCGATTAAAAAGCCAAGGAAACGCATTGAATCAAACGTTTTATCTCCAGATATAGCTGCAGTTCTATCTCATCTGCTCGCTATTATCGGAAGCTGCACAAAAAAACACAATGATATCGGTTCAGTTCATATTTTACTATAACGTTTCGAGTTTCCGCACAGAGTTAGATGTCTAAAGCTAAAGCTCTTTGTAGAGATTAAATATAAATACAATACTAGATCGGAAGTAACATGTTACATCATTTCTTTTATATATATATTTTTACTGCCTCGTTGGTCGAGTTGGTTGCAAGTGCGACTGCCGCCCTAAATACCGAAACTAGGTCAAGAGTAACCCGTCCGGTATGGTTTTCCCATAAACCGCCAACCGTTGTGTG
>DWFO01005539.1:0-10466 GCA_018246595.1 Mimoniades nurscia nurscia
CTTACCTCTTCGGGGATTATAGGTGTGATGTTACGTTTCAAATGAAACATGCCTTGTTACAACGAAATAAAACATCGTAAGGAAAAATACTCATCTTCTTAGAATCACCCCAAAATGATCCTGTATGGTCTGTGAAGTGTACTAAGTTCTACTGGCCCATGTGGAAGACTATTGGTTTCTCTCTCGTTTCTCAAAAGCGACCCGTGTAATCGAAAAAAGATTGTTCATAATAATGGTGGGGTCATTAGGTACTAATATATCCATTCTCGAGAAATTTAAACAACGATGTTCTAAATTAGATACGAGTTTTAGAAAAAACAAATTGAAACAGGATCGATAAAGGAGCAAATTTTCTCATCAGCCCATCATAATTTATGACGGTATCTGTAGTCCAAAGGTTTTAATTTCTAACCACGACTGAGGTAGTACCTGCGGTCAATAGGTTGCAAATTTGCGGACTATTTTTAGAAGGATTTATGTGCCCTTAAACATCTGTTTAAAACGTTCCAAGGGCAACATTTAACCTTCAACCTTGAAACAGAAAATGCTAATAATAAAATTGGAAATTCCTTTTGTCTTGCTATACTTTATTATATAACCATATCTTTTAGCCAGGTTCCTTAAGGGCTGGGCAGTGAGTACCGACTGTTAAATACTCTGGCAGACTTGTCCTGCTTCTATTACATTTATATTATCCTTATAATACTTTGTTATAAATATACATATGTTTTCGCGTTGCACATTAGGAGAAATTTAACCGCTTTAATCTGTGCAAATAGCCTGTGTATGTATCATTTTGCCAATTTGGAATTCATGATTGCATTGTCTTTTTCAGGACAGGGAAGTGGCACGGCGGATCCATACGGACTCTGAGCTGCCGTTCTTCGAAGTATTCATCGACACACCGTTGGAGGTGTGCGAACAGAGGGACACCAAAGGGCTGTACAAGAAAGCTCGAGAGGGTCAAATAAAGGTCGGTACGTCACTCCATCTGTTGACTGGTCTTAGAAGGAATTATAATCAGCCTTTTGCAGTCAACAGCTGGACCATAGGCCTGAACATAGGTCCTATATCTTCCGCTATTTACTTTACATTCGACCTTGCTAAATGCGTCCTGATGCGTAAGATTTTAGTTTCACAATCTCAATGAAAGAAAATATATCAGGACAGTTTACTTATAAAATTATTTGTTCGTATGTTAATTTGATACCCTCGTTGGTCGAGTTGATCGAGAGGTTCTAAACAACGTGGACGTAGCAGTGGATCCGGCTACTTTCTAAGAATAATACTTACGTGAAAAGTACGACGTGTTATTGTTTAATGTATCTATATTAACATTTATTGTATTAAGCAACTGGACTCACATGATACGGTGTTCCAATCAAATTTTATCAATTGGCAGTAGTTTGAAAGTCGTAACATTTCGAAATTTGTGTTTGTGTGTAGGGTTTCACTGGTATCACCCAAGAGTACGAGAGGCCAGAATCGCCCGAGCTGGTCATACAGACAGTGGGACGGACGGTTGAAGAGTCCACCATGGAGGTCGTTCGCCTGCTGGAGGCACAGGTACTGCAACCTACTGACATTATAAGACCAAGGGTTTTCGAATTCCTTTATAAATAACCTTAATAAAGAGTATGTGGTTATCATAGCCAATGAAAATTGATTTTCCTTGGATGTAGCAGCAGGAATATATACGGAGCTGGTGTTCCCTCACGTGAGCCCTGCATAGACTGTTGCACTGTGCGCTGTCTATTTGAAATGTTATGTAATAACTTGATCTACATGAGCTCCGATGTTGAATATAAATCGTTTGATACTGATTTGTATTTGATTTGATGAATAAAATCAGTGATACTAATTTTGTCAAATAATTATAATTTACGTTAATTCAAACGCATTAATTCGATATCTTTTTTTTGGACCATGGACGATGATAATTTGATAATGAGAATATCTTTGCAATATTTAACGTCGTGTAATAATGAATTGGGATATCTGCCGTTTAAATAATTGTTTATGTTTCAATTTGATAATGCTATCTATCTAAATGCTGCCGTGTGTGTATGAAGAGTGTTGAATATAAAAGAAGTAGGTCAGGTTTGAAAGAGATATTTGGCATTTGTTGCTCTCGGCCTACTCACTAAGTGTCCCGGCGATATGATATAATAATACGAAATTTATTATTTATTGTCTATATGTGCCGTAGTTTTTAAGGAAATAAAGGTTTCTGCCTTTGTCATTCTCTCCAATAATGGTACCAAACGTTCTATCAGGGTATCATCCCTCGCTTCGAGTTGCACAGCAGCGTGATCGAGGAGCTATTCCTCGACGGCAACAGACTGACCAGCGCCATCGAGGAGGCAGCCACGTTGCCCAAGATTCAGCTCACGACGCTCGATCTACAGTGGGTGCAGGTAACGTAATGCCTTCCTGCAATTTTGTTATTGTATATTTTCGTCATGTATCTATAGAAAACGTAAATTGTGGAAAAGCGGAAAATTAGGAGGCCGAAGATAATAATAATAATCTGATCTTAAAATAATTTGTGATACGTGGGAGTGTATCATTCCTCTGCATACCAGTTCGGTGAATACAGGCTTGATCTTACGTTTTTGATCGCAAAATAAGCGTCTGGAGAGCGTGTGTCATTGTAACCAGACGGCAGATAAATTACATCTATACATATAATAAATATACACTTATACCCAATCACAGGACAAATACATATGTGCTCGTCACACAAATATTTATTCTGGATGGGAATCGAATCTACGACTCTCGGCGCAAAAGTAGGTTCGGGATAGTATTATAGTATTGCATCCGATCCGAACTTGTCCTACGTGACGGACAATGACTTCAATCATTTTCGTTCTGTACAGAGACCCATGTTGAACAGGGGAATGACAAAATAGTTGACCATGTTCAGATTGACACGCCTTCAATGTTAGCCTGTGTTGTTCAAACATAGAAAATTACATTGATTGGATATAACAATTTTTTGTAATAATTGGTTTTTGATTTAAATTTTATTCTAACGTGTATTTTACGTTTAGGTCCTGTCCGAAGGTTGGGCCCATCCTCTAAAAGGCTTCATGCGCGAGATCGAGTATTTACAAGTGAGCCCATCTTGTAGATCCATTAATTATATTATGTATATATGATAGATATCCTATTTTTTTTATGTATCTATTATATATTATTATATTGTGTTGTCTCTTTGTAATTGTCTTCATTTATGATGATGATAATGATGAAATAATGTCTAATTGATTATACTTACTCTTTCTCTGTTCGTTTTTAAAATTAGCAGAAGTTTGTATTGAGGTACATTGTCAGGCTCTACACTCGAACTGCATGACGCTCGCGGACGGCTCGCTGGTGAACCAGTCGGTGCCCGTGGTGCTGCCGGTGCACACGCAGCTCAAGGAGCAGCTGGCGGGCGCCGCCGCCATCGCGCTGCAGTACGACGGCAGGGTGGTGGCGGTGCTGCGCGCGCCCGAGTTCTACCCGCACAGGAAGCAGGAGCGCTGTTCCCGCCAGTTCGGCATTTATGACACCGGCCATCCATATATCAAGGTAAATCTCATTCAATTTCACGTATAGTTTCCTATTATTTGGATTATTTATTCCCATTATTTTGATATATGAATAAAATAATTAAATGTAATTGTGTAATAATAATATATTCCCAGTTTTAGTATACATAACATATTTAATGTTAGTAATAGTAATACTTAGATTGTTGATTGCTTTGGTGTTTCTGTGTGCTACACTTTAGCAAGTAGCGGTAACCCATGTATCTTGAATTTAATGCTGCTTCTATGCAGTAATAGAAGGGGGTGTTGCTTCTAAAATAAACTTAAGAAGGCGAGTACTACTCGTATCAAACTCACTAATGATGAGTAACTTAATTTAGTGGCGGGACTTCCTACTGGTGTTGCGCCCGGCGTAGTCTCACGCTCACGTCCTATTGCGCAGTGGGATCTATAGGTAACTAGTGAAACGTGGGAGTGTCATACACACCTCTGGCCAGCCGTGCGGGGAGTGCGGGCGTGCGTGGTGTTACGTTTAAGTTGATCTGCAGATGATCGAGGAGTCCGGCGACTGGCTGGTGGGCGGCGGCCTGGAGGTGTTCGAGCGCGTGCGCTGGCACGACGGGCTGGACGCGCTCCGCCGCACGCCGCGCGAGCTGCGCGCGCGCTTCCACGAGCTCGGCGCCGACGCCGTCTTCGCGTTCCAGGTGCGACGCAACGACCGGCGAATGGAGTTCTTATGTCGAGTCCAAATGTTGATATGTCGAGGCTAACATGTTCCGCCTCGCTGGAATGAATGATGAATGAATGATCGGAACACCGCGCGCGCTCCACTAGCCCCGCGGTGACGCCGTTCTCGCGTTCGAAATGTGGCGAGCTGATTGAACGAATTAGTGAATTAATTAACGAAATGCGGATATGGTGTCAGGTCTATTGTGTTCCGTCTCATTCAAATTAATGATTGAAGCAACGAATTACATGCAGATGTAACATCGGCTCTACGTTAGTAAAATTTGTAGCCTGTGTCCAGATCTATGTATGTATCGATTTCTAAACTGAATTTCTTTCTGACGTAAGCCTGGGATGTTTTTCTTTTTCGTTTGTTGTAAGATTTTCGTATTGGGTTCATTCTGTAAGAACTACTGTATCTACAGAGTGATTTTCTGTCCAGCTCCGCAACCCGATCCACAACGGGCACGCTCTTCTCATGCAAGACACCCAAAGGCAGCTCATTGCCAGAGGATTCAAGAAGCCGGTCTTACTGTTACATCCTCTGGGTAAGTATAATGTATTTACAAATGTATACCTATGTCAAATTGAATTTATTTCTAAATATTTCTTCTCACGATTGTTTCCACTTTGAATAAAAGTTATAGTAAGCATATTTATATCATTTCCGATAATTGTATTTCTTGTAGAATTTTATAGGCACAATTTAAATTATATCGACTTTTTTCTTTTTAAAGATTAACCAACATAAACGTAGAAAACATTCTAATATTTCGATTGACTTACGGATATAGCGGTTATAGTGTAAGTTCGCCGTAAAGATTCTTTACACAAAAATATGTACGTCAACATGGAATCCAGGCACTAAGATAAAAAAGATACCTCCTATATTATTGATTATCGAAGGTGGGTGGACGAAGGACGACGACGTGCCGCTGCAAGTTCGTATGAACCAGCACAAGGCCGTGCTGAGCGAAGGCGTCCTGGACCCGCACTCCACCGTGCTCGCGATATTCCCCTCGCCCATGATGTACGCGGGACCGACGGAGGTACGCCATGATAACAATCATTTGTTAAGTTCGAATGTTTATCTGTATTTATTATTTATAGTTCGTTGACTGCCTCGTTGGTCGTGTTGGTTGCAAGCGCGACTGCCGATAGAGAGGTCCTGGGTTCGATTTCCAGGTCGGGCGCTACTAAATTTTTCTCATTTAAATTTTGTAGTAGTGGCCCGGAGTCTACATATGTGCCCGGTGTATGGCAATAGGCTCATCACCTATTCCAACGTGGGAGTGAGAGTGTTATACATTCCTCTGTCTACCTTTGTCTACCTCTGTCTTCGAGGATTACAGGCGTAATGTTACGTTTATAGGTCATAGATTGATACTAATTAATCTTAAAACGGACTCTATGCTTTTAGTCTATTCGTCTTTTGTTCGGTATATTTGTCTATGGTGCATGTGACTTGTGCTCAAAAGTGTTCGAATTTCAAATTTGAAAAACATGTAAAACAGTAAATATGGGGAGTGCATTATAATCTCTTCGGGACTACGGGCGTGACGTTAGGTAATGATTGTCGCAACCGTTCGCGCGCAGGTGCAGTGGCACGCGAAGTGCCGCATGAACGCCGGCGCGCAGCACTACATCGTGGGGCGCGACCCGGCCGGCCTGCCGCACCCCGCGCGCGCCGCCGACCTGTACGACCCGCGCCACGGCGCCATGCTGCTCGAGGTGGCGCCCGGCCTCCACGACCTCGAGGTCAGACCGAATGGTTCACTCTGATCGTACACTTGGTCATTTCTCCGCTAGCTCAAGAAATTTCCACTTATGTTCCACGTTATTGCGATTTTTTGAAAGTTATCTTATTATACCATTATGTTGCAACATACCGTATTTATAGTCTTTGACCCACATATGGTACCATGTGAATAACATCTGAAGCACCGCTCCGGCGGGAATCGCCGGAGATGCTTCAAAACGTCATTCTGTGATTTTCAAGTGAAGGTTATTAAATCATCTGTTGACGTTTGTAGTCCATTTTTGAAATTCAAACAAATGGTTTTTTATTGTTACCAATTATTATTAAGTGGTGCTATTGTTGTAATATAAAAAAAGTACTTAATAAATTTCTTTACGATGATCAGATCATCCCATTCCGCGTGGCCGCTTACGACACCTCCGTGGGCAAGATGGCGTTCTTCGACCCCACGCGCAAGGAGGACTTCGACTTCATATCTGGGACTAGGATGAGAGGTACTTATTGCCATATATTTTTATCAACTGTTAACGTCCCACTATTGAAGACGAGTCTCTTCTTAGAATGAAAAGCATGTATAATCTAATACCTTTAAACGAGCATTTCTTGTATATATGTATGTATATAAATATCAACGATCTCGGAAACGGCTCCAACGATGTTCTTGCAATTTTGCATTTGGGGGGTTATCATTCAGGTTTTTTCATATTCGTATTGCTGATTGCCTGTGAATGGAGAAGGAGAAGGAGACGAGGCCTATGTCCAGCTGTGGACTTTCTTCATGTGTATCAATATAAATCGTTTATACACTCAGTCAAATTTAGCAGTTTTTGTTTGACAGTACTGCTATTAATTCTTTTCTTTTACACATATCAGTTTTAAAAACCTGGCATGTTATTTTGTCTGTAATGCGTAGATTAACTTCTGGGTTTTATATGAATGTGAAAGTTATTAACTTAATATGATTCAATTCTTTTTATAATTATTTCATTGGTTGAGTGATCGGTCCTAGGTTCGAATCCCGGATCGGGTACTATAGGATTTTTCTGATTGAAATTTCCAGTAGTGGCTTGGAGTCTGTGTTCGTGCCTGGTGTATGGCAATAGGCTCTCCCCGTATTCCATAGCGGGACGGATTCCAAACGGAACTGGTGAAACGTGGGAGTGAACTACTCTCCCCGGCTTACCTCGTCAGGGTTTCGAGGCGTGATGTTACGTTGAATAAACACTAATTCGTCTTCTTACTTATGTCAGGTCTGGCGAGAGCAGGGAAGGAGCCTCCGAAGGGCTTCATGGCGCCGACAGCATGGAAAGTACTCGCAGAGTATTATCAGTCCTTGAAATCAAAGATGGATACGAATTAGCTTTTAACTAATTAGTAGATGTCTCACGCACATCGAACCACGAGCAGCTGACATTTAATAAGTACATTGTATTGTCTGAATGCATTGATTGTGAACAGAGAATGTTGACACTTATAATTTAGGTATTATTGATGTTATTCCAAAGGGAGTACCAAAATGTAATTCTTTGGACCCTTTTTTTTAGCATAGTTCAATACTCGTTTTTCTACTGATTCAATTAATACTCGATCTTCATGATTCATCTGATACTTTTCATTCCAAGTGCTTTCTAAACTCACTAGAATGTGACTAACATTATGTTAAATAACTTTTAATAGATTTGACTTTTGACTCTTATAATTTATAACAAAATTTCTTTGAATGACACATTAAAAGATTACACATTTTACATGTTCATAGTGTACCTAATGGACGAGTTATTTGCATGATTCAATTGCTGAATCGATTAACTTCATAAAACAAGAAGTTGAGGAAAATGATAAAATATTATGTTGTTTTTTTAATTATTTTTTTTTAATTACAAATTCAAAAATACGATATTGACTGTATTATTGCAAGGTACATATTTGGTCTGACAAATATGTACAGTTAGGAGCTAACCAAGTGATTTGATATTAAAATTTAGTAATATTTGGTAAGTGAAGCATCGATTTGGCAAATGACGCATCCATTTAGCGTAAGAGGTCTTTCCAACCAGTGAGTTTATTTGAGTGGAGGGGGCGCCGGCGGCTCGAGCATACGAGCGTAGCAGCGCGTCTACGCTTTTGTACGCGCGTACACTTGCCAAAAATACGCTGGTCTGATAGAGCCTTAAGAAGTGTTCACACGTACTTATTGTTTAACAGAGTACTGCTACAATAAATCTTACCACGTACCTACTTGTAATTAAGCAGATTATCCGATGTGAAACTGCCGATAAATTTGATTTACTAATAAAATATGCTTGCTAATCCACAGTACCTGATGTCGTGTACGTGACACGCGAAAATGCATCTTATTGCATACACGTCTGGCCTAGCTGTTTTTCCTTTTGAAAGTGTACTTTTGAAAGATTGAAAACGGTAACGGTAACTGTCAACATTGAATTATTACGTAGTTATTTGTTTAATGCTCTGGTTGTTCAAAGTTTGCGTTTATGTTCTAAGAAATATCGAATGAGATCAATATTTTAATTTTAAAACCTCAAGACACTAAAGGATGTCTTATTGTAAAAGTCTTGTTTAACGGTCTTTACGGATTTTTATTTATGAAAATTAAATATATGACAGTTTGTTCAATTTTATTGTATTTGTTTACTATTATAACTATGTTTATTATGTATGTTGTAAGACTTTTGCTTTAAAGGAAATATTACCCGAGCGATAGTAATTGAATATTGACATTTACGTTTTCAACCCCTATAATTATTAGATGAGTATTAAATATCATCCCCTATGTTAGAGAGTAATTTAAAACACGTTTTGATTTATATTAATACCTAAAGTTGGGTATACATATATTAAAATTTTACGACATTCCTTATGTATTTCACACAAGGTTTGGTTTATTTGTGTAGTATGTATATACACATTCCGTTTTTAGTAAATAATAATTTGTAGAAATCTTTTATTTTTTATATACACTAAGTTGAATTAATTATTTTTTTAGTATTAGACACGTTTTTTTAATTACTATTGTATTAGAATTTTATTAGACATGTTTAAATTTATCGTTAAGTTGTAATAGATTTACAGAAGTGTTGTATTTTTAATCCTAATGAATGGTGCTTTTAAAGCTAGTAAATAATGTTATTTTATGTGAATAAAGTTATGCCTAATAATTTTTTGGGTTATTTTTTTTTTAAATAAACGTAACTTCACGCCTGTAATCCCAGAAGAGGTAGGCAGAGGAATGTTTTTTTTTCAGTTTTACCTAAAATGTATGATTATTTTAACCTATGATGAACATGTAGAGTAGGATGTAACATGAGATAAATTGTTTCTATTCAACAAGGAACGAGCTTTTGGAATGGAGGAAAATAAAATAAGTTTGGCTAATATCTCGTGCCTTCCCCACTTCTTGCTGACGGAACGAAGTGAAGTTTGTTCAGCCTTAATGCAGGTGCGTGGGAGATTCATGCACAATAGTGTGGTGTTTGCTTCAATATGGAAGTAGTAAACAAGTAGTAAACTCTAATATAGCTATAGCAAGAGGATTGTTAGAATCAGTTCTAGAACATCCTTAATGCGGGTTCCCTCGCGACATTATTCCTTCACCGTTACAAGTCATACCTACTTGATTTAAAACCCACATTTTTTGTATAGAGGGTCACATCGGGTTTTAAATCCTCAATTTCCTCAGTGGGAAGGTAAATTTCGCAGAATTAAGCTATTACTGTATGCCTGAACTTTATTAATAAAAGGTAATATGTCCTATTCATGGCTGGTCATGAATTCGCTGCTACTCTTCAAATTTGAAGTGATCGAGTGTACACGCGAATCGATAAAAAAAATCACAGTTTTTATTATTATTTTTTCAATTTCTTAAATATTTTTGATCCCACTTAGTAGCCATTTCACAATTTTAGCTTTACAGGTTTTTTAACAAGTTTGATTATTTCCGAACAAATTAAGCAGTTGGTGAAATGTAAGTAAGTTTTCGGGTTTCGGGGAACCCGAAAACTTGAATGGCCATGCGGAGACAATGGTTTTATATTAATAAGATAATTATTTTCACTGCAACATGTGAAGACAACAAGGGCATGAGTCATAATCGTTCTGATGAGGCCTTCATACAAAACGGGTTTTGTATGCTACTTAAATCAAGTGCTACCACTATGTAGGTATGTTTCACATGAAACTTCACTACTTATAACATCGAACTAATTAATTTGACTTTAAAACTTTACGTTCTAGAACGGACAGATATTTAAACTTAACACTATTAACCATTCATTACGAATTCATGAAAAGACCAATCAGTAGGTATGTCAACAATAATGAATTGATAAAGTCTTGAACTTAATTACTTGACTGCCTCGTTGGTCGTGTTGGTTGCGAGTGCGACTGCCGAACGGGAGGTCCTGGGTTCGATTCCCGGGTCG
>DWFO01005540.1:0-10465 GCA_018246595.1 Mimoniades nurscia nurscia
GCGCCTACCACACGGTATCACCGTCACCCAGGGTTGACTGGGAGAGAATGCCATTAGGCATTAAGTACGCCCTTGTACCCCTTAGTTTAAGGTGTTACATAAGTATAAATAAATAAATAATAGGTATAGTATTACATTTCACGACCAGACCGACCGAATATCCGGATGCTGCTAACAAAATATGTACGTGATCATGAAAATATTACCGAAATGAAATATTGTAAGCTGTTCAACGAAATTGAATTATATGGTTTTTAAATCAAGATCGTATGTTTGCCAAACAACAGTACCTTTAGCCGTCAGTGGTAACATCGTTTAGTGTGAGATCATTATCGTCATGATCGTTATTATTTTAGCCCACTGATGTCCACAGCTGGACATGAGCCCTCAGTGATTGGACATCTATGCAAGATGTGATGAACGAGCCTATCGTCTGTCGAAGTTTAATTTAAAACTAAAATTTAATATTTTTTTTCCTATTTTTGTTTGATGTTATTTGCAATTGTTTTGTGTATTTGATTTGGTTTACTATTTCTGTCTTGTATTTACATATGTATGTGCTGCCGTATTTTTATGTGAATGTTATTTTCTTTCTTTCTTTCTTTCTTTCTATTTTGGTAAAAATCAAACGAAACCGCTAAGCCTAAAATTAATCTCCACTGCAGACGGACTACGAATCTTTTTGTATAAATCGCTGAGTAAACATCTGCCCATTCGATGTACCAGGTAATCGAATTGTACGTAACATTTTATGTATCAACTCAGTAAGTAATTTGCATTTTTGTGTACTATTCGTTTTGTATTGATTGTTCAGTCGATTACTTAACCACGTCATTTAGTGTTACTGTGTTACCAATCATGAAACAACATATTCTACACATACGATATACATATCTTCACGCAAAATCTTCATACATGCACGCCGATTTCGGAGACCTTGACTTCCGCATCAGCCATTATCTGGCCTACATATTGCAATCCGAATCAGTTTAGAAAATTTAAAATTTGATTTTAACGAGTAAATTTGGATGCTAAGGTTGAATTATGACGACTAAACTCATTTCGCCTGTAGAAATTGAGATATTTGGCAAACAACCTCCCTGCCTACCTCGCAAGAGCCATGGCGTGAACTTGTAACAATAATAATAACAGCAAACAAAAGGAGCTCGAAGGAGTGTGGAGCTCCGGCAAATTCCATTAGGTCTGTACCGTTACGCTGACTTACGTTGTAAATTAAATTTCGCGTCATATTTCGTGTAACGCGATAATACTCCCGTGACAAGAATTTATTATCGAATAAATGCAAGCTCTTTCTCATACATACTTACAAAGATTCGTCGTACTCTAAATGGTATAGAAATATACATATAAATGTACATTTGCAATGGGACCTTTCCGTTATGACTTGCTATTATTATAAGTGCAGATAATGAGAAGACACAAGTGGTTTCCGCCGCGTACAGTTGCGTACAAAGTCGAATAGGACCTCTAGTTTCATTCACTATAAGACGTTAGTATTAATTAGTAGCGAGAATATGAGAATAAGATTGCTATTGACAACAGTACACTTGAGCCCACAGTTGCTATGACTGCTATCTGTACCAAGCCTATTTGAAATTTAGTTATCGATTTTGCTGTTTCAAGAACCGGATTATTCTGTTATAATACATTCTGTAATAAACAATAAATATATGCTTATTATTATTTTATCACTGCTATTAATAGTTTGCTATTGTTGTATTATAAACTATTTATTTTATTAATCCATAAAATAATTATTACAACTATTTAATGAAACATCTAATATAACTGGTGAAAAGTGAAAGTAATATACTACATAGTTTGCCCACCTCTTTGGATAAATATTGGCGTGTTGCTTTGTTTATAATTTATTCTAGTATAACACCTTTGCTTAAGGAGTACAAAGACTTACTTAGTATCTGATAGTATTCTCTTTGGATTTTATATATATGTAGATATGATGATGTTAAATAATTAAACTGTAAACGGTGAACGTGATTGACGAGTATAATGTATTATAAATATACAAATATGCTAGTAAAGTCAAGAGAGTAATTTAATTATTATTAATTTTAAGTAGTTCCTTAGTGCTTTTTCGTTTGTTCTTGGAAACTTCTCACTTCATCTATACGTTTTATAAAGTTTTGGGAACGTATACTTTATATTAGGCTTGCTACAAGTTTCCACTTCAAGGTTTACAATATCTCTACGATACTATCTACGCTCGTAGATTAACGGTGTCGACTACTTCATATTACTCTTAAGAAGCTCCATTGCTCCCTCTTAAATATCATGAAGAATTATCTTTAAAGCAATTTATTGAAATAAAATCCCACGTTTCACCAGTTACGTTTACAATCCATTTATCAAATGCGTGGTGAGTTTATTGCTACGCACCGGAAACAGATAGATGTAGATATTAGTAAGTATAGACATAGTTTTATCGTCTATTTACGATAAATGCTTTATTTACTTAATATGCATTATAAGCATAAGAACGCTAGTGATATTTTCCACAAGCAACCATCTATCGTATAAGCGATGGTAACTACCAAAGTTATTTAGTTACCCGATTATGTATTGTTATCATAGTTGTTAATTATTTGGTTCTTTGTGTAAATGCTTTTTGCGTGATCGCACTAGGCTTACAGTAGAAATAAAAGTTACGGCGCCGTCGTAGCCAACAATTTGTGTAAAATATTTGGAGCGTAACCAACTGCGCTGGTAAGAATGATAAATGTTTCTTTTTGAATTTTAGACTTTGTGATAATACAGAATTTTTTACATTTACATAAATATAAATTGTGTCTTAGGGTCATATATGGTAACACTTTGAACATCATGTGAAAAGTCAAGTATTTTGAATTTAAGCATGTGATTTGTACATTAAATTTAGACTTAATATTTCAAGATATTTAACCTTCAGCCTGGTATCATTGTAAACCTTTTCAACCTGATATTTAATTAAAAGTAACTGGTGAAACGTGGGAATGTTCTACATTCCTCTGCCTACCTCTTCGGGGATTACAGGCGTGAAGTTACTTTTTTTATATTCATTTAAACAGATAAATGTGTATTAATGCGTTAATTCAACGTCGTTGCTCTGTGCTCTCTACCTACGCCATGAAAAACCTGGCGTGATAATGTAAGGGTAGTAAAAAAATAATTTCGTATACTGTGTAGAGTCATAAATATATCACAATTTATGTAGCAAAAATACTCAAACGTAACATTATAGGCGAGGGATAATAGATGATGTTGCAATTCACCCCTTCCTCCTCTTTCAGGATTGCCTAACGCGAACATAAACAAGCCGCGAAGAAATTCCCGGCTTTTGCCTTCGTAGCCTTTTTACGGCGTCGGAAATAAAGCCAGGAGGTACTTCCGTGTCAACGGTACGGTATATGGCGTAAGTAGCAAGATCGAGCGGGAAAAGCATATGTACGTAGATTAACGTTAAACGCGAATCATATATTGGGCGTGGAATCTAAAATGTGTCTTAGGTTTTTTCTGATAATACGATCGGAGTCCCTTGTCATAACTTTTTTTAATACCTTAAAATATTATCTAGGTATGTGAGGTTGAGCAATACTTTGAAAGAAGAAAATATCAGAGTACGTTTCAGCGACTTGTACCATGAGCAAGCCCCTGAAGGAATGCCACTGAAATCACAATGTTTCCGGGTATCTGTCGATGCTAAGAATGCGATTGTATATGAAATACATGATGGAAATTTGTGGCCGCCTCAATGTTTACGAATATTATTATCTTCTCATAATTACAATCTCTGCGACGTAACATCACGCCTGCAATCCCCGAAGAGATAGGCAGAGGATCGCAGTACACAACCACGTTGCACCAGTAAGGTTTATGTCCTAATACGACCTCCCAATTTTACATTTATCACTTAATCGCGACCGAAACAAAATTACTAAAATCACTAATCTCATTAATAGACTTTTATCGCAAAATTTACTCAATTTATTATATACGAGTACATCGTAATAAAATTAAATACATAATATTTCGTAGTATAATTAAATACATCATTATTTCATTATTTCGTATCGATACATTTCTGATTTGATTTGATTGAATCAGTGCGTGAAATTGTTTCGATTTGTGGATAATTTTGAATTATTTTGTGTCGCGCTGTGTCATTTACGGGTTCGGAATACAAAATGTATACAATGTATAAATAATAATATTATATACCGACCTGACTCACGCATATTTTTTCATGATAACTCGACCACTTACGGATCTGGCGATGTCTTTCGTCATGAAATGCCGTCGATCGCAAGAAGTACATTATGTGAGTTAAGTAGGAACATTGTATACAAAAATACTTAAAAAAAAATTAAGAATAAATTTAAAATGTTATTCGCTTAATTTGCTGGATACATAACAACATAAATATATTTGAAAGCAGTGACGTGTGTGACAAGAAAGCAGTGATCGCCTAGTGGTTTAAAATTGACCCTCTCGTCCCGGAGGCCCAGATTGAAATCCTGGCGCGCATCTCTTTACTTTATTTCATTTATTACTTCATTTTGTCTTAAAATGGTAACCGCGAGAGGTTATTTTTCAATTAGTTTTTCGTGATCGCAGTCAGCATTTACTGTGATAACTTTGTTATAAATATTGTTAATTGTTCTTCAGACCAGAAAGCTCGACAAAATGTATATAACATCTTATATACGGTATAATATTAAGCACGTCTGCGTTACGATTAACAATTCAAGGCTGGGACTATTATTCTGTTTAAGACAAATTTATCAACAACACCTCCATCAATTTATACAGGAGGTAAAGTGAGCTCTATGTCTTGTTGGCAATTATAACGAAAGTCAATTATGATTCAACTTAAGTGATTCTAAATTAGAGTAAAAAGTCATTATGTTCTTATTAAAGTTTAGTATTCGATTGTAAGGTAGGTATATATTGGCTGTAATACTTAACATTTTGCTATGTACTTACTCGTATATTAAAAATATTACCAAGGACTTTTTCATTCGGATTTTTCTCTTGTTTTATTGTACCTAAGAACGATGTTATCATAATAGGATAATATTCGTACTAACGTTGTTGTAAAGGATTTTTGATGTTCATTAAAAAAATACATATAAATTCGAGCGCTACTTGTAGAAAATATTCACGCCGTTATCTTTATTAAAATGAGTTACATCTCATAGAAAACATTGGTAGTATGTTAAAAACTAGATCACGGTCGTGCCGACAATTGAATGAGCAATTCCTGGTGTCCGCATATTTAAAAGCCTTCGGGGGTGGTGTATTGAACAGGGTAATAAATCTTAACGCAGATAAAAAGGGTCTATTCAAAGTCAAGTCGAACGATAGCGGACAGGAAGTGAGTTTAGTCTACATCAGTGCTGAGAGTTTGACTTATATAGAGGTTTAGATACACGTAAATCGTTTGCGATAATTTCTGAAATTACGAATAGGATTACTTTTTTGTATACTATATTCAGATTTAAAAGACATGTTATAGGCTACCTAAAATGATGCTACAAATATTAGGTAGGCATTAATATTGATATTTAAAAAGTCGGAAGAAAATTCAACTAGTACCCGATCCGTGATTCTAACCCAGGACCTTAAGATCGGTAGTTGCGTTTATAACCACTCAAGCGTAGAAAGAGACCGACTGACGAGACAGCCTTAGATACTAACTTAGACATTTTTCTAACTTAAAATCTAACTTAGATATTTTTTTTTAGTCGAGTCTTAGAGTCAAGTGTTGTGTCCGGTATACAGCAATAGTCTCACCACCTATTGCAGGCAAAACGTGGGAGTGTACCTGCTACACACCTCGGCCTACCTCGTCAGGGATTATAGGCGTGATGTTGCATTTAATACGTCACATTGGCACGAGAGACGGTCACCAACAAACACCTTGACACTCCGAGACATTTAGCCTTATTTACGACTACAGAACCCACAACGTGGGTCTGAACAGATGAGTACTACAAATGTTGGGATATTTTAATTTATGTTAAGCCTTAGTTTAAACCGGAAAAGAAAATACGTTATGGCTCTACATAAAGCTGATATTGGTTATTAGAAGTCTCTATGTACATTTAATTTTTTTTTGCCTTACTTTTTATTCCACTGTTTGAACCTGGGTCTCCTGTAAGAATAAGAGGCTTGCCATAGTCTGCCACGATGGCTATGTGTGGGTTGGCGGACTTCATAAGCCTTAAAGAACTCTAAGATATGCAGGTTTCTTTACGATGTTTCTTATTGCTATTACTAGTGAAATTCAAACATGAAAAGCACATTTTATAAAGAGTTGCGCGCCAGGATCTGAACGTGGGCCTTCAGAGTAAGAGGCTGAATTTTCACCACTAGGCCACGTATCACTTCCTTTAATTATTCAAATTTAAAATTCGAATATTCGACCACATCGCATAAAGTAAGTGAATAGAAGAGAGTAGTGAAATAACATATATGTGAAATTTTTTTATAAACCCTTTTGTAATTACACTATTGAAGTCGGTCTGCCATCGGATGAGTATTAAGGCCATGGTCTGCCACGGTTGCCAAGACAGGGCGTGCCAAGTGGCAGACTCTACGCGTCCTAGGAATTAATATAGAGATTAGTAAAATATAGTACCTATATATGTATGTTACATATAAAAATGGATGTGAAAACAAAGTTAACTTTAACCGACCGATCTTTCGTTTGCTTCAACGCCCAACTTTAGCGTAACATACTCGTATATTGCATCTGAGATGAAATCACTTAAAGAACGTTTTAAGTAACTCTGGACGCAACCCAGGGAATGAAACCTCAAACAGCCGTAGTGTATAATATTATCCATCGTCTATAGATTTTGATGGCGAATGAACACTACAAAGTATTTGAAGCCCCGTTTTGAGTTTAGTGGTAAATTACCATCACCAAGCGACGCTTACGAGGAAGTATCATCATTCTAATGGAAAATATTTCATATCCATCCATTTTGTTCTAACAAAGTTAAACTATAACGCACAAAAAAAGAAAATAAACTACATATTGACATTAGATTGAGTATTGGGAATCTGCGGACAAATTCGCAAATAAATCTATTTGTGCAAATATTACAGAAAGAATAAACGACAGGAATATACTATGTATTCAATCCAAACGAAATTACGTACAGACGTTATACTCATATATCTTGCGAATAGATGTTGTTAATAAGATATTTCTTATGGAAATATGTTTACATTAAAAATATATATAACATCATCGTTATCATTAGGAGCTTTTGGCCATAATCCCCACGCTGGGTATGCGCACCACCTATGTTTCCTTCCGTCGGCGATCAGGGCGTTTAATCGTACATAGGCAGGCTGCGCGGCAACGAGAACAGCACATTTCACAAATTATTGAACATGGTACTTGGTTATTTTTGGCTTCTTTCATTAATTCGCAATCAATTCGGTAACTATAATTCGTTTGACACAAAAAGAACTATTTTTAACATAAAATATGCTATTTCCGTACTGCAATTCTTCCGAGATCTCTCATTGACACACATGAATACAACCTTCAACAGCTCTTGTGCGGCACGAATAGGTCTGTGTGATATTACAAGTATGTTTGGTTTTTTGTGGTAATTTTAATGTTGACTGATCCCTTCATAATTAAGTCGAATGAACATTCAGAAATATCCTCTCGCAAGAATTATAGAAAAAAAAACAGCAAGCGAAAGTAGAACAAAATAAGGAATGACTTTGACGCATAGGCCATTTGCCAGGCGGAAGGACGGTCTTGTTTCGCGTTATAATGAAAATACATTTGGATCTGTGCCTAATTTTATAAGGGACTGCTTTCACTCAACTTTGTATGACATTATCGTGATTGCGATTTAGGTATCTCTGAAGGTACACCTTCATATTGTTTGTCGTTATCATGAATTGTGTATATGTATATGTATGTACATAAATTGTGTATATGTATATGTATGTACATAAATTGTGTATATGTATATGTATTTGTACATACATCATAATTGTTTATAAAATAGTGTATAGATTTTACTAAAGTACGTTTAATACCATCACTTTTATCATAACTACCAACATTACCATTATCATCATCGACATCATCACCATCACTAGTTTACAGTATTTTATTAGAAATTGGTCACGTTTCATTATGGGGGTTTTAGTTTCGCTTATTAACGGATTATATACATGACGGTAATAATAAAAAACTAGTACTGACTTATACAGAGAAGCACGCTATTAATCTCCGTAGAGTAGGCTGAGGGGTGTAGTATACGCTAAGTTAGACTAAATTCGTGTCCGTCCCGCTATGGAATGGGGGTTAAACCTATTACTATGCATCGGGCAAAAAAAATTCTTCTTAATTAACTGATGTTCAGTATGTCAACGAAACGTGCTGAGGTGATATGAATATTTGATACTTCTAATTCTTATATATCCATTTTATATGTTATATCATACTGTTACCAAGTAATTGTAATAGCGCGAACATTTTACTATTACTAGTATATTATGAAACGTGAGCCTCGTGCTTATGAATGGTTAAATGAATTGGTTTGAATACCAATCGGCCAGCAAGAAGTCTAGGTTGGTCTACGGCTGAGCAAGAGAGTTGGCTCAATGTTAAGAAAAATCATAAAGTCTCTGTGCCATGTGATAAACGGATTTGGTTTCCGGCCAACATGTTAACGACAAACATAAATATTTCCCCAGGGTCGGGAATACTTGGGCTGTATATAGGAGAATACAGATAATACATATCTTGTATATATAGTTTATCATATACGAGTACATAATTATCGTGTATATTCTTCTCTGAAGAGTTTCTCTTAACTGTTTCTGCTGCATTGTCAAAGAGCGGGACTACCAGCGTTTATTTTTGCCGCTTCATGTAACTTGAAATTATTTAATGCACTTTGAAGGCACGGGTATTACACTCTAGCTACATCTCACTTACCATCAGGTGAGATTGTAGTCACACGCAAACCCATTGCTATTGTATTAAATAGGTATAATACAGGCAGAGCTGGCCGGCCGCCTATTAGCAGGTGCGGTAGGTCAAATCCTAGGTCAAGAACTGTCGGATTTTTATAATTTAAATTTCCTAGTAGTGGCTTGGAGTTTGGATTTGTGTCCGGTGTATGGCAATAGATTCACCAACCATTCCATATTGGGACGTAAACGTAACTGGTGAAACGTGCGAGTGTACTACACTTCTCTGCCTACACTTCACGGATTACAGGCGTAATTTTACGTTGTAAAACTTAATACTATTGCATGAATTTGATATAAATATATTTTTCTTTATTACATAATTTTTTTATTAACTAGTACTCGCCGTTATGTTTCAGAAGCCCCACTCCACTCTTATCAAACTGAAGTGCCTCTCTCCTGCTAAAGTAATTGTATGTACAATATTAATATTTTTCAACCCCTATACAATTAAAACGACTACTTATATTTATTAAAATTTACTTTTCATTACATTTATGTAATCATTTGGCGTAGTGGTTACCATATTGGCCCACGCAAAAATAGTCCTTGATTGGATATGCGGCTGGGTAGACATAAGTATGAAGAACTTACTTGGTTATATTTTCTACATTTGTGACTGGACTGGACTTATGCTTGGGTGTTTCCGTTTTAGCAATGATACAAAGGTACCTAATGTACTGATAAGCGTAATTATCATGGTCGTTTTTTTTACATTTTTTTTGTTTAGTTTCCAATTTTTATTGTAATTCAATAATTTATGATACAAGTACATGAGTAATAGTTCCTGTGATGCCATACTGCTTTTGAATGTCTACAGAAAAAAAATCCACTGCGCTATTAAAATATACATCTTTTTAAATGCCTAACTGTCTACTATGTAAAATTAACACACAAAATTTTAAACTTTACGAATGATCATTTGTATAACTTTATCAATCAGTTAATACTGCGAGTGTTACTCGGGCGTCGCTACAACCCCCGCGCCACCCTCATCAAACAACGTGGCATCAATCACGCCAATATATAGAGAATGCTAATATTTTTAAACGTATTTTTTCCGCGAGCCCCGCTAAGTATTACTTAATCGTGCTCGTTTAATGTTGGCAAATGTACAGAATTTTGATTGTAAGCCAAACAAACGTAATGTAATGGAAAACGAATTGAAATATCTTTCTTGATTCGCCTTTATTCGTATACTTAAATAATGTTTGATAAAAGAATAAGGTTTTTCGTTATTGTGTGCGCGTATGTCGTTTTTCGATGTTAGTTTTATACGATAGTCAGTGTAAAAGATTGAATTTTCTTTCTGTGCGGTCATATGTATAAGTCATATACTCGTATACGTAACTCCACGGCTGTAATCCCCGAAGAGGTAGGCAGAGGAATGCAGAACACTCCCACGTTTCACCGGTTACGTTTACGTCCCACTATG
>DWFO01005541.1:0-10465 GCA_018246595.1 Mimoniades nurscia nurscia
TGTTCGACCCGGGAATCGAACCCGGGACCTCCCGATCGACAGTCACACTCGCAACAAACACGACCAACGAGGCAGTCAATATATATAGTTTTAAAATATTAATTGTTTATATTTTCCTGTCAAACGTTAGAAAAGCTCGTATGCATGTTTTATGACTGGCTTGTACCTTAACGGGCAACAATAAAACACGTAAAATATCAAATCATCACATTACTTTTTTACTAAGATTTCAAAAATTCTGGTTACATTTTAATGCAATATTTTGTCTGATAATTGTTACAAATTCTTTACCTTTTTCATAGAAGTCATATGATTACTAAACTTTACTGAGCTAGTGCGCCAAAAAATGTATTCCTTTGCAAAACAGCATAATTATTTTATGTTTGAAAATGTTTACAATTTTTGAAGTTTGCGAAATCACGCTAAAACTTTCCACCGACATCCTAGGAAGGATCTGCGTGAAAAATAACGACACTTTTGTTTAGAGACCGCCTTCGATAAACGCCAATTTTTTGAGTTTTATGGGTTCTAAATTTGGCACCTTTCGGGTGCCATACGCCAGACACAAAAGATATGCATGGCACCACCGTGGTGCCATCCGCACGAAATCGGTTAAGTAACGTTCTATCTATAAAATAAGATGAGTTCTAATAATAGACACATATGTAGTACATTATACCCATATACCTATACTACATATTATATTAATAGTGTATAATAATACATTTTATATTAACAAACACTAGGTAATGTGTTACAGCAGACATCTATCGAGCCATACCTGTAATAGATGCAAATTATAATCAATTTCTTTCCACTCATTCCTGCTAACTACGTAATAGCAATTACTTTTATTGCAGCATTTTCTAATACCGTTAATTAAAACGCTGTTCTAATTAATGATAAAAATTGTATTGTCGCTAAGTGAATGCCGGGGAAATGCATTTTTCTTATGCAACGAGCACTAATGCGATGCAACTGATGTATAAAATCAACGTTTCTAATATTACATACTCGCATTTTAGCTTTCTTCGACATACTCTCCAGCAAAATGGTGGCGGTAAAAAACTAGTGCTTTCTTTTTCAATGTCGGCTAGTGAGCGAAATAACGATATAAGCTACGTATATAAGAAAGAGATGGCTCTATATTATGTTATTGCGTACGTTGTCGCGACTGACGTTAAGCGGTTTGGAGCGCTCATACGTCAAAATTCCCGCCAAACGACTATGACAGTTGTGTGCTTGAAGTAAGATTGTTTATTTTTTAAATGATCAGTCGTAGTGATGTGCCGCTTTGGAGTCGCGCTGTTATTCGCGTGCGGTGAAAAGTAGGACAATCGAAAGCCTTTCTCCGTTCGGCTGTTAGGTATTTTATTCCGTTAGTTTTTTGCGGCCGCCATTACACCGATATGGCGGGCTGGTGGCATCATTTTTTCGCTTTGTCACGTTAGATCATTCTTGTTAGACGCTGTTGGAAAGCTGCGTTCTGCTTCTAAGAATCTGAGTCGCATAACTGTACTTGGCGGAGAGAAATGATGTAATTGTATTAGATGATAAATCCGCCTAATTTTACCGTATTTATTAACTTTATGTCATTTATATATTCAATACTGTTATAAATTAAAATCTTAAGGCATATTTTATTACAGAAAAAATATTATTATTATTTGACCTCCTTTAAAAAAATATATTTAAGGATATATTTACATCTATATTATGTAGTTTATCAGCCATCTGGTTACCATACCACAAGCTCTCTTGACGCTTAGTTTGGGATCAGATGGCCGTGTGTGGAAATGTCCCGACATATTTATTTATTTATTTGTCAGTAATTCAATTGTTAAAATCGCCTAATAGCGCAACGCTATCCTATAAATAGTACCCAGATCTAACTACTCTATTTAAGGGCTAGATGTAATTGTTCTCTAAGGCGTGTGAAGTCTGCCAACCCGCACTGTGTGAGAAGAATGAAAAGGGGGAAAATTGTCAAAAAAAGAATAGCTAAATAGTGATGATCTGTGAATCTGAATTATAATGTGATATCGTTGTGAATTTTCCCTAACAATTCAAGTAAAATTTCCGTAAAATAAAGCAAGATCACCGCCTAATCGCGTCTATACTCGCCAGAGCCTTCGATGTTCTGAGACGAAGAGTTGAAGCGTAATGTATACTCATCAGGAAGAAACTCAGTCAATGGAGATCCTCGTATTTGCAAAGTACGAAGTTCAGAGTGAGCACTTACAGTTCACAAGTATCGTTTCAACTCATTCGCGAGCTGGCAATAAATTTTCTCTACACCTATAGAATTGTTATTTTAGTATATAGTATATATATTATTATATATTCTACATTACATTATTTTATATTATTATTATTACATATTCTATATTATTATTATATATTACATACATTATTATATATTCTATATAAATGTAATAAAACGGTTATTACACTTATATATAATATATAATAATTTGTTCCCAAAAAAAAAGTCATAAACTATGTTATATTTTTCCCCGTTTAGTTATCATTTCGTTTGAAATGCGGTTAACAGATATAAAAAATCATCCATGAGTTAAACGATGAACGTTTCTTTCGTAAGTAAATAATAAATGAGCTAGAATTTCTCCAGAACACAATAAAAGATGTTGCCGGTGGACCATTAATTCTATTTTATCATGATCCAGTTTACGGTTGATTTCTTTCAAACGATACCTAATGGTTGCCGCTTATATTTTATTCACTATACACGCCTCGAACCGTTTATTTTCTGGAACAATAATATAGTTTATGTTTTCTATGTATGTATTTATCATTAATTACACGTCAATTAATCGTTATATACAGTTTTATCGTTCAAATGTTACAGACGGAACTCCTTTAGAAAAGTGAAAGGTTAAGGTCATAGCTTGCCACTATTGCGAAATAACAGACTTCACATGTATTAAAATTATGCAAAATTTTAAAGTGCTTTGCTTACTTTATAATAATATCTTACACCGTTCGAGCAATTCATATTTAATCTTGAAACGCACATTTTGTTCTAAACAGGTGCATGCCACGTAGGCGCTATTCTAAACTTTCAAACAGACACTGCTTATATAATGAATGATATATTTAAAATACGAAACAGTTCCCGGAAATTATATCAATTCGAAATAATAAAATCAGCAGTATAAACTATTGGCTCAATAATTCTTTCCATTTACAAACTGGTGTTATAAAGTTGGGAATACAATAGTTTCGTAGATTAACTCGTCCAACAGTCAGAGATTACTTCCGTGTTAGTTCACAGTTCTATCACAGTTGTTGGTTGAGCTCTTTGTGTAACTGTAGCTAACACAGAACCCTTGCTGGAAACTAGTTTCTGTACATGCAATTTGCTGTACAGACTGCCTTACACCAGTATTGGCATTAAAACGTCTACTAATGAGTACTACGATGACTACTTCTCCTTGCAACAGCTCGGTTGTTAACAAAATACTAGATCAATTGGTAGGTGCAAAAGAATATAGAATGCAATTGCTTCTTTACGATTCTGAGCTTTGTTATAAATAATAGGTACGTGTTGGTGCGTTATATAATATTGTTTTCATCCATGCGATTTAATCGTTGCTGATCGCTTGTCAAGAGCTGTCATGTCTGCCGAACATCCATACAGGAAATAACAGGTTCGGCGTAATCGAAAATATGACAAGTTTTCATTTACTTTATGTAGGTTGATGGCATTAAAGTGTTGTAATTGCTTTTAAAAATAATAAATATTTATAATCATCAACATAACCAACATTATTATCGACCTATATCAGTCCAGTGGTAGACATAGGGCCTGAGGGCAAATAATCCCTACGCTGGGAATGCGGGTTGGGGATCGTAGAGCAGAGCCTCTCACACCACCTTCGCTGCTGCCCATAGATGGCCAGGGTACTTAGCTGTGCCTGGGCAGACCGCGCCATACCGCAATCTGTTCGTGTGGTCATGTTTAATCGTCTCTTACGACACCCTGTAACCCGGCATAGGGTCGGAGAATGTATTCTTACTCCGCCCCGACATGCGCGAAAATATATTATCATTTTAAAACTTAAACAACAGAAACTATGCTTAATGCTATGCTTACGTATTTCCAGAAATTATTATTACTTGAAACCTTACACAAAGGCAGAGTCAGTATAAGACATGAATAAAAATAAAAAAATATTATTGCGTGTTTAAAATGTATTTAATATATTCAAATACGTATGATATTTTAATACTAAATCGCTTAAGGATCTTATTTACCTGATTGACATCCTGCCACCGAAGTTAAGTGAATTCAGATATTTTTGCTCCGTACAATGTATTTATACACAATACGAAATTGGAATTTTGAAAGCTGGAAGCAATCCTTTTAGTACAGCAGCTGTTCAAAGTAAAAACGCTTTGAAATCCGGCACACTAACATTGAGGGCAGCTCGTTAATGCATTTTGGAGAAGAGTGCCTTATGCACAATTTTTGTCATCCACAACAACAATTATTGTCTTCAATCATTGAAGAATCCATAGAATGAATGTTTTTAACAAGTAAGCAGCTTGAGTTGAGCGTGATACAAAATAGTTATCACATTCAGCTACTGAACGCAACAGGTACTAAAGGAAATATTTCAAAAGATATGTATATCAAATATAAATACACAATTTTTGCCCTTAATTTCAAATTTTCCTCTTACTACACTTATTTTCACCCACCTTAACCCCTACCAATTTTAATAAAGTGTAGGTACTTCACTTTATTAGAAACATGTTCAGTCATCAGTGAAATCAATTTCCTATATTCTCCTCCAAACGTTGATTACCTATGGATATACAGCACGGGACGGCTGACTAAGCCGAAAGTTTACGACCAATCTACACTAGGATTGTCCTATACCATTTTATACCCATATAAAATACCGATTGTCAAACTACGAAAGAAAATTATAGATAAGAAATACTGCGCTGTAAAAGATAACAATAAAGTAAGGTTACAATTTCAAAGTGTGATAACATTTTTTATAGTGTCTCTCAAACAATGAAACAAAGGGTAATGCCGATGTTTATGTGGATTTTGATGGAAGCTAAATTTTTATTTACCTGACGTCTATAAACGAAAATGACCTATTGAGAACGCCAGGTGCCGCGCATATCTTACACGCGTCTGAAATTTGTACGATTTTTTTAATAACAATTGATTCGCGGTAGAAATAGGTGTCGGGATAGTAGTGTTCCGGACGAACAGTGTATATAATTATTGTACCTTGTAATTACAGCAACAGTCATTCTAACAAAACATTGATACAAGTTCAATTAAAAAAACTATCCAACACTGCATAAACTTGAATAATAATAATAATATCTTGGTAAATCTCCACACGTGACCATTTGATACCAAAGGATTCCATCCCATTTGAAAGAGAGCTCTCTTTGCGTTTTTCTTGAAAAACCCCATACACAATTTTAAAAACCTATAACATATCTCTCTGGCTACCCCATGAAGGACCTGGTGTGAAGATACGTATATATGTAATTTCAAAAAACATAAAAACAGACTTATTTGTTATCGTAACTTGAAATAACATTCATTCAATTCTCGATCAAATCGTGTGTACATGTTCTGTGCACATGTAATTTGCAATTCAATTTTCATTTTGTTTTTTTTCTGCCACTACTTTCGTTACTGGTGATTGTTCACTGAATGTGACGAATAGCTTTTGTTGAATCTGTTATTTATTGGTGGATGAAAAAATAGTGAGCGGTACAGTCAACAAAATAATTATATTTTTCTTTGTAAAAACCTACGTCGTTCCTACATATTAATTATGTTAATATTGTCGAGGCTGTAAACTACCAACGTAAAGTCAACTTAGTCTTTAAGTTATGAAACGAATATCCAAAAACATTTTTTTAGCTTTAGATAGATACAAATATAACATGGATTTAATTTTGTTCGTGTGTTGGAAAAAAATTTTTTACCAAAGCCACACGACAGGAAAATTTTTACCGTTTTCCGTTAATCTCAGCCTTGCCCAACTTGAGGAGTTTTGCAAAGACTCCAATAAATGATAACCAAAGTATGGCAACTTGTCACGGATATTTGATGGATGTATTATGTTATTGATATATTATAAGGTTACCAAAGATTTTTCATTGCCATAATAATAAACCGGCCTTTCCGTTCATCAATTCTGACCGTTTTGTATCATTTATCTACCTTAGCAAAGCTTGTTGGCAGGAGAAACAAGAAACAATTGATTCGTCTGACGGTAAAATCGCAAATTGAATAATTCTCTTCTCAATCCCTACATACAATACCACCTTAGGACGCGTTAATCCGGCTTTCGCAACTGCTCGCGGAACTTGTTCGTACTTAAATCATAATATTTGCAGCACGTTCTTATCGTAAACAATGCAATCCGCATTAACATCGATTATTATTTTCCAATACCTACGTTCAGATTAGGTTAGATTATTAGAAATCAACCAACCAACCAGAACACGGTTCATAAAATTTATTTCCTTGAACTCATTTCCAACACAAATATCTAACACGTTGGTATATCGTGATTTTTTCGAATAAATCAGAACCGTTTTGTTATCAATACTTCATCAACATTGTTACTAATAATATGCCAAGTTTATTCCAGTCTCACAAATAAGATCGATCTTGTTTGTAACAGAATAACCGGCTCTTTCAAACATTTTTAATATATTTTCTATGATGTATAATCTGCGAGGTGCATACAATACATTATGATTACCATCATATCGACTTACGCGGTAGGCAGAGAACACAGAGTTCTAAATAATTGTATTCTATCGTTACAAACATTGCGTACATCTATGTTCATGACTCTTCTACACAAGAACGCCAATTTCAGAGCAACAGTACACATAATAAGATATTATTCCACTTTCACACATCCTACAACATAATAAAACTTTATTCCCTACTTTACTTATCATGTGGTCCTAGAAAATAATATACAATATATTTCAACGGTATGTGGTACTGCGATGAAATTAAAAATTGAAATAGATTTTGTTTAAATATGCAGAATGAAACGAATACTAAGATAGATTTAGGACGGAATCACGACCTTGCGAGACGAATTCAAAATAATCGTATGTTTTGCATTTCAAATGTAACAGAGCGCATTGTGTCAAAGGAAAATACAAATGAAATTTCCAACGCGTCGCAACACGCTAGACGTGCGGTAGAAGAGCTGCCACCAGGAAGGGTGTCTCTTGTAATATCTCACGAGTGTATGCAGAGCGAATAACAAATTGTTCCGTTTGAAATTCTTTTCATATTCTCCAATTCAATACCTACAATTTCTTGGTTTACAATTTTCTACCTCATTGCTGTTCAAAAGTTAGTACCTAAATCAACTTTATTTTCCGGAAATAATAAACACTTTTGCGATTTAAAGATTTTGTTCAACGCTGTGTTTAAATATAACCACAACACATTGGAAAATGAAAACTTTTATTTTCTTTGTGCATAAAATTTGAATACCTGTTTCCTTACATTTCCATATGAATGCAACATTGGCAGCAAATATTGCCGGAGAATTCATATTTGAGGAACAATATTGAAATACCTGTAACTCGTGAATACGCTTAAATTTTTCAGTTAGCCACAGGGTTTTATTGCAGGGAAATGATATAATTTGCCTGTCTCATATGTTTCATGCGTAGTTCATATAAAGCTTTTTGTAAATATAATATTTAGAAAAAAATTAATTTAATACATCTGTTAAATTATATACATCTGTTTAACTAACATTATACCTCCAGGTATATAGACTCTTTTCATCATCATCATAAGACAATTGCATACCACTGCTGGATATACGCCTCCTCTGAAAGATTATGCCCATAATCCCCGTGATGGGCATCACAGAGCACAGTTTCTCGTATCACATACGCACACTCTTTTAGCACAACGAAAACAAATTCTCTCTTGCATTTCAACAGCTTTCAAATACGTATCTTTAATGGTTTAAAACGCGCTGTAAGAAACTGTGTGTTTTGTTCGAAAGCTTACCGAGTAAACATACCAATCCCAATAATATTGACGTAACTGGAGAAGATATTATAATTCTTTACGTAACTTCACGAGTGATAGCACACATGTTTGCACTAGGTTGCCTTCGAGGTAGGAAAACGAAAACGTTTTCCTGTTCCACTAAAAACCTTTGTCATGTGTTTCATATATATAGCTAACTGTGGAAATGAAAATAAGTCGGATATACCATTGATTTTACCTACAGTGGAAGCCTTATCGGTTATAAAAAAGTCCTTTCACTACAAATAAGATCTTAAATAAGATAAAGGTATTCATCATCAAGAAATACTTATATGTCTGTATTTTGTTCACGGCATGTTAAGCATAGTAATTATATAACTTTGCATAAGTATGCAACGTATCTTTGCAACTTTGCAATGTATCTTTCCTTTTATATTTTTATTAATTTTCTATATATAAATAGATATAAATAATAAGGTTTAATATATAATAAACATAAATAATAAGGTTTAATATAATAAATAGATATAAATAATAAGGTTTTCAAAACACAAACTTTACTAAGTTGATGACATTTTATTGTTACCAATTTAAAATTACTTCGACCGTTCCCACAACACTGTCAATTAAACTTCCAGTATGTACCTTATATAGTAAAGTTCTAAAATACTAACACAAATAAAAGAACAGAACAGACCCCGCAGGCAACTTTACAAATCGAACTGAAAACATTTATACACTTGTTTTGTTCACAGTGACTTCTGTACAAGGCTTTTATGTATAAAAAATTGTTTTATATTAAGTATCTGCAAAAATATTAATATGAAAGGATGATGTCCGGTCTGTGAGGACCGAAATATGTGGCCCTCGGTACTTCCTACCTACTCCAAAAGATGATACAGGTAGGAAAAAGAAAAAACAAGTATTTAAAAACGTTTTACATTTCAATAATAACTTAATCATATTTTATAAGCCTTTTATAGTATTTGTAGTTCAGGCACTAAGTAACGAATCTGTTAGCTCAAAAACCTTCAAACGCAGTCTAATCTCAGTTAGCTTCTAGAATTTCTATGTTTCGGACAGTCCTTTTAAGTGCCATTAATAGACAATTGCAACAAAGTTTGCTGAATGAGGGAAAAGCACACAAATCAACTATTTATGTCGTGACGCAGTGAATTCAGAAATTAATCTCGTACAGTTAAGCACAAATTATAATAGTATTAAACAGATGTATTATTGGCATAACACCTCAGCCAAGGCTTATGTTCGTCCGTGGACTGCAATAGGCTGGTGATGCTGGTGATGATGAAACAGATGAATCATCATCAGCTTTCTTATCATTTCCGCTTTGGATACAGGTTCCTCAGAGAATTACAAAGATTAAAGTATGTAAGTGGTACGTGGGTCGAGTGGAAAAAGTGGAAAAGATCCTGGGTTCGATCCCCGGGTCTGGCAAAGTATTGTTGGGCTTTTTTAAATTTCTTGTAGTAGCACGGACTCTGTATTTGTTTCCGGAGACACAAATGAATAACTGTACCTACCCCTTCGTCGAAATATAAACGCGATGTTATATTATGTTACTTCTATCATATTTGCATACTAAATTTATGCGTGTGTGTGTGTGTGTGCATAAATATGGAAAACAGAATCTAAAAATGACACACATGTGACATTCAACAATGTAATTGTACATAAATCATCCCACAGTTGTACAGAGAACACTCTGTTGTACAAACAGGTATCCGTGACCCGGCGACCGCTGCGGTCCACCTTAGTGTAGGCGGCTACTTGAGTTATCTCCGGCGGGCGCAATAAATGAGTGGAGCATGTCGCAACAGTATCACACACATCAATATTCCACGGTACAATGATGAATATGTAATTAGATTCGTATTAATGAGGTTTATAATCACAATTAGTGTCCCCTATTCCATGGTGGGACGTAAACGGAACTATTGAAACGTGGGAGTATACGTTCATGCCTCTGCCTACCGCTTCGGAAATTACAGTCTAGATGTTACGTTTTGTTTTGTAAATATGTATACGTGTATGTGCTACATTCCTCTGCCTACCTCCTCGGGGATTACAGGCGTGATGTTACGTATCTAAATATAATGTATTATATGTACATGGCATTATAAATGCCAATGACTTTTTCTCACATAATTCTCACTGTCACCCTCAGTTGACTGGAAGAGACGAGAGAGAGAGAGGGATAGAGAGAGAGAGAGAGAGAGAGAGAGAGAGAGAGAAAGAGATAGAGGTAGAAAGGTAGAGTGACTGACATCGGGCATTAAGTCCGCCGTTTTTAACCTAACTATAGAGTAATAATGGAGAATAAATAAATAAAGTAACTTCACGCCTGTAATCCCCGAAGAGGTAGGCAGAGGAATGTACAACATTCCCACGTTTCACCAGTTA
>DWFO01005542.1:0-10464 GCA_018246595.1 Mimoniades nurscia nurscia
CCGAAGAGGTAGGCAGAGGAATGCAGAACACTCCCACGTTTCACCGGTTACGTTTACGTCCCACTATGGAATAGGTCGTGAGCCTATTGCCATGCATCGGGCACATATCCAGACTCCGAGATACTACGTACTAGATAATCTAAGAAAAATCTAAGAAGCTGTAACGTAATGATATATGTTATAATAATATACATACCTACTACACTTCTCTGCCTACCTCTGCCGGGAATTACAGACATGAGCTTACGTTGTTACGTGTTACGTTATCTGATGTTACTATTTGTTGTATTGCGATTCAGCGTGCGTTTATAAAGAGACTAATGCAGAAGACAAGCACTTCTGTTCTATAGGAATAGAGATGTTTTCTGCTTACCTCGTTAAGGACTTAGCACTTTTCATAATAACATATTAATGCAGTACAGCTGTAGTAACATCACATCGCGACTATGCTTCTCCTAAGGGTTAAGCAAAGGCGTGTAGTAATTTCATGTGTCACCTGTTATGTTGTAGGTGTCTTGGAATATGGGGTGAGCCTATTGCCATACGAAGACCAACGCAGTAGTGAGTTTTATTACATTTGTTATAACATCACTTTTTAATACTATTTTCATATAAACAATAAGGTTAGTGTGGAGCTGTCTTTATTGCTTTCCTCTAGCTATTAATATGCGAAATGAAATCTTTCTACCGTTTTTAAAACCCAACGTGCACAGTGGAGTGTTATATTTGGCAAAGTTAAAATTTATACCAAAAAGCAGTGAAGAAAATCAAATGCGCAATACCTATTATAATATTTAGCATAAGAAAGCATCAATTGCTCACGTTCTTTTGATCAATGTTACATTGATATCACCATTATCATCATCGTCATCACCATCACCATCACCATCATCATCATCAACAACACCAACAACAACGTCAACAGCCACTGCGCTACATAGGTCTAGCCTTAGCGATTTTTGGTAGAATTTGACTAAGGGTTGGGGTTAACCTACGAATATGTAAGACGCTAATAATGTTCAAACTTAAAAAGTAATAATTACTGTTGAATCTCCACTACTACTAGACTACCAGACTATAATTTTACATTACATGTACTAACGACGTGATGGTGTTCACACGTAACATAAGCATAATAATAACATTCATACGAGTCTCGAGTGACTGTGAACTAAATTCACAATTCAGCATCCTCGTAACTCTTAATTACAAGCGGGATTGTTTCTCTGCGCACGTATAAGTAACTATACAATATTGTAGCAACTAATCTTATTTACTTTTATAATAAGCATGTAAATGTAATTATCGTCATCATCAGCCTTAGTCCACAGTTGGCCATGCCGGTTAGGGAAGGCAAAAGTTAATTTTTCGCAAAATGAAATCATAGTCGTCTTTATCAACCCTATCGTAGGTCCACCGCTAGACACAGGTCACTTTTCAAAAAGATAATGGTCAAGGCTTTAGTCTGCTACGTCGGCCAAGTTCTGGTTCTCATACTACATACCTTCGAGAAAATAATAGAGAACTTTAAGGTGGGCAGATTTCCTTTATGTTCCTATATGATATTTTAAAACGTAAACAAGGTGACTAAGAATAGATCGGAGTCTGGATTGGTCCCCGGTGCATGGCATTAGGCTCATCCCTTATTTCGAGGCGGGACGGCATAACTGGTGAAACGTTGGAGTGTATTACGCTCCTCTGCCTATTCGGGGATTACAGGAGTGATCTTGCATGTAGTTTATGCGCCATCTGATTATATACCATTCTGCACTCTGGGATTCTCCGTACTTTGCGATTACATGACCATTTGTGGAGATTTTCCAAGATATTTATTATTATTTGGGAGTTCGGTAGATATGCCCTTCATTACCTTACATTTCCTATAGTCTCCTTAAATAACCTGCACTCTCCTTACATTACCTATGCCTTCCTTACATTGATCTATTTTTTTCGACTCTTATCGTTCCACTGCTAGAACATGAGTCTCCTATCAGAATGGGAGGGTTAAGGCCATAGTCTGCTACTCTGGCCAAGTGCGGGTTGGCAGACTTCACACGCCTTAGAGAACATTATTTTTATGAACTGTAAGATGTGTAAGTTTCCTCACTATGTTTTCCTTAACCGTTATCGCAAGTGATATTTAAATTTAAAACGCATATTTTTAAGGGGTGCGCGCTAGGTTTCTGACTCCATCTCTCGGAGTGAGAGATCGAATTTCAAACCGCTAGGCTATCACTGCTCTTGCTATTTATACTCTTCTCACATTACCTATACTTTCATCACATTACCTATACTCTCCTCACATTACCTATACTCTCCTCACATTACCTATACCCTCCGCACTTTACCTATACTCTCCTCACATTACCTTTACTCTCTTCACATTACTACATTACCAGTACTGTATTTCACACAAAACTTCTGCCTTGCTGATCTGTATTACACTCGGTCTGTGGGTATCAGCCTACCACGTAAGGGACCTGCCGTAATTATAGAATAATAATTACTACTAATATTAGGTAAAGACAGCGTGCGAGTTTTTTTATATAATTTATAACAGACACAGTTTTGTGTGAGTAGAAGATAAATGTCTCTCGCACGTCAGAAAGAGCAATATCAATATCGCATCTCAGTCGTCTGGCATCCGATCAGCGGATAAACTTGTGGCCGAACAAACAGTGTCTTGATAAGGAAAAGTACTATCGAGACATATTCAAACTTTTCTTTGTAGCTGCTTTCGTAACCAGCACGTAATGTTAGTTTTCGTCTGCAACTATATATTTTTTGTCTTTTATGTTTCTATAATAAAAAAAAAAACACTATTGCACACCACGTAGAATAAAAACAATAAAAGGAAACAAGAAATTCCGGTAGTAACAATAGGCGGTCAAATCGACAGTAGAGTTCTCTTCCAGACAACCTGAAGCTTAGAACCAAAATAATGACATAAATTTAAAATAATAGTGATTTAAAATAATATGAATTCCAGCATACATACACACAAACGCACTCGCTCACATAACAAAATTTGATAGTTTAATTAAGGTTTATATACCTATAAGTCGACATATTAAAATAGGAATAATAAAGTTTTGTTTAGTACATACATAATGTGCTTAGAAAAAGACTCTAGTAACATATCTTAAAATGTACATATATTATTATAACAAAGAAACAAATAATATTATTATTTAATTAAGCCGAAATCAACCTAGAACATTCCACCCCTATATTTATGTTAACAGAAGCGCGTCTGTTGGAGGAATTTTAAAAACAAAATTCGGTTCTCAAAGCTTATAAGCTTGTAATTTAGTCCGTCTCCCCCTACAAGGTCACCAATCCCGTATTCACTGTGAACGCGGCCGGCGTTCCAACTTCGTTGACTAATCAACTTCGGTGTTTGTGTATGACTGCTAACGAGGTGACAGTGCCTCTGCACTGCGCATACTGGAAATCAACCCCGTTTTACTACTACAAGTTACACGGTATAATTTTGTTGATCCTCATCTCGAATTATACCTGCTCTGAAATAAATTTAGTTGATAAGTAATGAAAGGGTTTTTGTATACGGCTATATAATTATAGACTGTTGAGATGGTAACTAAGTGTTTTATGAGGAACACTGCCGTTTAGTTGAGTTGAGTTTTAGTTACTATAGGTATTGGCGAGGGAGTGAACATTGTGGATGTACCCTTTCTGTGGCGTCCAGGATATTACTAATTTAGTATGTAACATCACGCCTCTAGACCCCGAAGAGGTAGGTAGACGAGTGTAATACACTACCGCGATTCACCAGTTGCGTTATATGTCCAATCGTGGAATTGGTGGTGAGCCTATTCCATGGTCTTTACTATTAAATATTTTATCAACACACACTTAGACACAAGTCTATTCTCAAAAATAAACGGGTTAAAGTCGCAGTTTATCACCGTAGCTACTAGGTACGGGCTGGCAGATTTCACTCGTCTTAGAGAAATTAATAGCCAACTGTAAACATTGCACGTTTTCTTAATCGTTGTACCAAGTAACAATTGAACATAACAAGCCTATATTTGTATGATTTATGTACGATTGACAACGTTGGCCTTCTTGATTGCAAGCGTGACTGCCGATCAAGAGGTCCTGGGTTTAACTCCCGAGTTGGACAATATTGGATTTTTCTAACATTGATTTTATAGTAGTCGCTCGGAGACTAGATATCTGCTCGGTGTATTAAAATAGACACACCACCTATTCCATAGTCGGATGTAAACGTTACTGGTGAAACGTGGGAGTGTATTACACATACTTCTCTCTCTGCATACCTCTTCGAGGATTACAGGCGTGATTTTGCATTTATATGTATATGACTGATGGCATTTATATGTATATGACGCAGGAAACTGAAATCTTAACATATACGCATTCAATGCATGCAAAATAATGTGGACTCTATTTTTTATTAAAATGCGTCATTAAACTGTCATTGCTGGGACTCAATCACAGGATATTCAAAATTCGTTTGAACATTCAGTATACTGAATTCAGTATATTAATTATAATTAATATGACTAAAAGCAATACGTCGAGCTGCTTTGTATGTTTCTTTTATTCATAAATGGTTTATATGAAATGGCATCATGAAATAAATATGACATAGCGTATAAAAGCTGTATAATAAATGTCACTACAATTATCCGAACCATCATTTATACCACAAGAGAAAAACACTTAGTACGTTTTAATGTATTAACTTCCTGCGGCGCGCTCAAATGTGAATCACCCCAAACAACGTCGAAGATAATAATTTGTTAAATATGAATACGAAACTTAATTTATAGTAAATACAGAAATACATATGTTCACGCCAGGTTGCTGACGGGGAAAGCAGACAACATCCAATGCTAAATATCTCTATTCTTGGAGACCTGGAATGTTTCTTCTACATTCGTCTCTTTCGTTATACCTGCACACTGGTTTTGGTAATTCTGACTCCCAACTCAGCCAGTCTCTGACCCATTGAATCAAGATAGATGAGTCGTGGCTTCCGTCGGCACCTGCGCCATTTTTTCATCAGCCATGCTCTCAACATACCCGAAACATTAAATTGACTTACATATTTACGATAATTAAATTACTAAGGTTACAATACAAAAATGTCGTATTCTAAAACAAATCTATATTGTCTGGTCTTGTCTAGTCTAAGAAGACTGGTCTGCTGACCACTTGTGGGTTTGCTTGTATAAAGACTAATCCGGGAATAAAGAAATCGTTCTTATTATTTATCACTACTCTACTCTAACACTTATTATGATACAATATATTTATAGCTTTGAATAAATACATTACATCTAAACAATTTTTCTTTCATACAGACTTATTCAAAGTTGTACTGTCTTTTCCATTATCTGTATCAACTCCGACTTTTAATACTCTGCGTCTGAAGAAAATAAACAATACATAATCCAATATCGCCTCATGCATTAGGAGTCATATCACAATGCATGTCGTATTGGCTTCGCGTGTGTACATCGACAACTTCTTAATATTCCCATCTGCTCTTTCCGAAGAACTCATTGGAATGCGCCAGGAGTGTATCTTGGCGGTTCTCCAAATAACCCTTTGCTACAGTTCAGGCGAGCATTTAAAAATCATATCCTATGTTCGTAAACATTTTCGGTTCTATTTTGGAGTATAATGCAACCTATATCGATAGGAGTTTAAATAGTCCCTTGAGTTTTATCTAAATAATAAGGACGTAAGGTCTTGGAACAATACACACAAGACCAGCTCGACCAGAGCATTACCTCTGTTACAATGTCCAGACAGCTGTCCAAACAATTTTGCTAAGTGCATACTTGTATAGACATTTTTAATTCTCAAATGTAGAACAAATTCTCCAGCTCATTGCATAAATACGAAATGGTCTTGAACGAGGACTGGAACCACACCTCGCGTGGCTGTATTTATATATAATATATCGTATACATAGGTCGTCAAAAATTCAGTTAGCCTATTCCAGACTCTGCCTAATTTACGATCAAATGGCTATGATATAAGATATAAGTGTTTGTCATTTATTGTATACAAACCTACATACCACTATAATGTATCTATATATGTACAGAGAGATCTCCGTCGTGCTTTTAAGCAAGTCGTCATTGAGTGTGACATTCCGATGAACGAGGAACTCGTTGGCGCGCGTCCAGCGGCCAATCGATTGCCCTTCAACAGGAAAACAGACAAGTTACCCGGGAACTTCCGGGACATGTTTTGAAAATGTAGTCGAAAAGTTTGTACACCCGCATCATAATATAAGTAACTTCGTAAGAAACTGATATTTACGATACGACAATGTGAACGTGAACAAATCTCTGCATTTTGTTCTTCTAAGTATCAGTATGGTCTCAGCTGGTTGGTTTAGTGGCGAGTACGAGTGGGACTGCCTGGAGTTAGTGGGAGAGTTTGGAGAGTGGGAGAAAGTCGGAGCGAGATTCAGCACCGCACTGAACAACCCAATGCGTCCAGCGAAAATCTCCGCATCATGGGTTTATATAGAACTAAAATAGCCACTCGAGCATGCTTCTGTTATGGATAGTACATAGCACAACATTGTTATCCACCGAATGACAACACTATCGGCTAGTTAACAACACTATCGTCGATATCGAAGCACTAGCGTAACCCACAGGGTGTAGCAGATATTGATTATAAACTACATTATTCCACACTAGGGAATTATATATACTACTTTACAATACAAACATTTAATAAAACATAAATCATGTTTCAAAATGCAATATGACATATTTTTTTTAATATCAGATATTTTTACAGCAACGAAGGAACTCTTTTCTTAAGTGAAATGCCTCGTTGGTCGCGAGAGCGACTGCAGATCGGGAGGTCCTGACATTACATCCCGGGTCGGGTCTAGGATTATCCTAATTTAGATTTTCTAGTAGTGGCTTGCAGTCTAGACATGTGCCCGGTGTATGGCAATAGGCTCACCATATTTTCCATACTGGGATGTAAACGTAACTGGTGAGACGTGGGAGTGTGCTATATTCCTTTACTTACTTTCCTTACTTCTTCAGAAATTGTAGGCGCGATTTTACGTTCATCTCTTTTTTCATTTCAGCGCAGAAAGTTATAAGTGTTTATTTAATGTAACTACGATGTTGTTATTTTATCAAAATTATTTTGTTACAGAATTTGAAAGACCAAATCCTCACCACTAACGTATGGCTTGAACATGTAAGTAACAAATTTTTTAGCTTCAACATTCATTCAATTTTTTAGCTAATTTTTTAGCTTTCAACATTCATTCAATTTTGTAGCTTCAACATTCCCGAAAAACGCAAACATGTTAAAAATTTAAATACATTACATTATTTGGTTATTTTAGTTACCGATTTAATTAGGTCTATATTATAGTGATTTGAGCCATACAGGCCAGCAATCCAGTATCCCGAAAGAGCAATGTGTCTGTAACCAACATTGAATTGGAGAGACACTAATTAATATAAACTGCACTCATACATGTATTAACAGGGCTAATGATACTAACTGACTACTAATATTATTAAAGACATACTAATCAGACTAAGTTATATCAGCAGTCTTGTTCATACAGACCTGGCAAAGGGTGATAACAGATTTATTTGGACGGCTGCGATCACCGATGACCAATGGTTGCTCGTTTGTTAATAGCCAATTTACAAACGTATTTAATAAAGACTCTAGTAACTAATCATTAAATGGAAATTATAGTTATGAAAATGATGCTTTTAGAGAAATATAACCACTAAATCTTTATGCCTTTTATTTATAGCAAATCTGACGAAATCCTTTTTATCGTTCCGTCCAATCGATTAAAGTAATTTCCAGATAAACTTCACACTACGAATCTAATCATAGAATTATTATGAAGTAGAAATGGTATGCCGACCAAAAAATACAATTATAAATGCTGCTCTGTTGATCTTGTAATATACTCGTACATATCTTCGTGTTTGTAATAAGCAGATATGAGTATCGGAGATGCTTATTAGGAATAATTAATTAGCATTACATCTGCCGTCCGAAGTGATATATTCTTACCATATTTATTCGCCAGTCGCAATAACATACGAAGTACAAGTTTTAATAATAAAAAACCCTTATAGTTACACGGAAACTGAGCCGCGTATAACCTTAGTTACTCTGAGGATCCAACTATCGAGATAAAGAAGACGCAATATATATTGTTAACGCCCCGCTAATGTTACAGGAATGGGAGGACCACAAATTCAAGTGGGACCCTCTGGAGTACGGCGGTGTGCGGGAGCTGTATGTGCCATCCGAGCACATTTGGTTACCCGACATCGTATTGTATAACAAGTGAGTGTAAATAGACATTTTCCTTCGCGTTTCTTTGTAAAGTTATATTTCACGATCAACGAATACAATACGGGAGGTATTGTAGGAGGATAGGATGTATGAAAGCTTTACTCCAATCTGCTCTACTTGAAACTTAGTCACAAGATGCAATCAAATGGATATATGGTATGTAAACCTGATATTATTATTAATAATCATTCATCATCATTCATTTGGTGACTCATTCGTTCAATTAATTCATCATACACGATAAACATGCAAACATAACAGTACATAAACAGACAAGAAAATAAAAAAAATTGATGAGTAACTGGATAACTATGAAATTATTAACGAACAATAGTAAATTATTAATGAACACTACATATATGGGCTATATATGTACATATGTAATGAAAAGTCATTACCTACCATTAGTAATCACGGACGGTGCTAAATACATTTAATAAGTAGTGAATGGAAAACGTTAGAGTGAAATGAGAATAAAGAACCGCGAATCTCCGCCAGATGAGATTGCATCGAATTAAATATGTACCGTACTTCGACGCGCAGCGAAGCGGAGACGAAGGTTCCTTTCGAATACCTAACACTTAACTACGGGGGTCGTCCATTGTATGCTCGTCTGATGTCTTTAAAATATTGAAATATTAAAGTGTTGAAATTGTGTATTTAACTGATGAAGATTAAGTATCTAATAAATTATATTATGAGAGTATCAGACGTGTGGTTAAGGTATTTTATTGTATGTAAAAGGTTGTAAAATGAAATGTAAAAGACTTAATCTTTGCTTAGTCTATGTAAATACATACATCACGCCACATCCTTTACGTGGCAAGCAGAAATCACCGAGTGTAAAAGAAATATCTAACATTATAGACTATATATTATTTTATTTCTCTCTTTGTGTGTCTCTGTCATAGTTTAGAGTATGCCTAGTTTAAAATCAAATGGCCGTGTATAAGCGGTAAAGTACACATACCGCGTAATTTATTGTAAAGGAGTTCACAATACATGTACATACGTATCAGTATACAATACACTAACTCACACAACAATAACACAAATTGGTGCATGCACGCAGAAAAGATGCAGCAATCATCGTATTATACTTGGAGTGTCAATTGAATAATTGTTCCATGTTAAACTGAAATTCAATGAGAAGTGACGAAACATGTATGTATATGCGGCAATCTCGGGCCGCCACATCAGTGCGCAGTCCATAATAGCAGGACGGGTCCGAGCTATGTCGCAAACAATTTCCGTTATGAGCGACTGGTTGCAATATTGTACATCCTGTTCGACGTACTAATTGGCGTATTAACAGCGTTCGAAACTTTGTTGTCGGCCGTGCGTTCCGTCTATGCGTGCGTGGCGTCCAATAAAACTTTCATTGGCATATTGTGGATTGCGGATGTGTCGTTTGTTGGCTTGCGGGGCGAGGTCGTCATTGTGACTGGGAGACGTTTTGAGAATATCTCGTATTTACTACCTTAGTATTTACTGAGATACGATTTAGTGTGCATCACTTTGTGTTATGGAGACATGTGGTTAATATCTATAATATGTGTCCGGTGTATGGCAATAGGCTCACGACCTATTCCATAGTGGGACGTAAAGGTGGGAGTGTACTCACTACTCTGCCTGCCTCTTCGGGAACTACACGCGAAATATTACTTTTTTTACATTAATACTTAGTAATAATAATTTTATTATAATTTTATATTCACACCAGTTCCCGTACGGGGTAGCAAGGAGTGCCTACCTAATTCAAACAATCAAATATCATTTATTCAGAATTGGTTCATTACAACACTTTTTGCACGTCAAAATGCAACTTCCACCGCTTCGGAAAATGCCTCGCTATGGAGAAGAAGCGGCGAAAGAAACTCCATAGGTTTGCTACTGAATCTTTTTAAAATAAGCTCTTATGTTAAAATATAATTTTAAACCTTAGATATGAAGCGATTCTTCTACGCTCATAACGCTCTTCCTACACGCACCCTGGTTTTGTGAACGTCTAATTCCCCAATCAACCAGTATCCGATATCTAAAAAAAGATAAAGCCGTACTAAAATTGTAACGCAAAAATGATACCAGTGTTAAATC